>LTAE01006273.1:0-27754 GCA_001647135.1 Pontederia paniculata
GAAGGGTCCAAGCGATCTTGAGCGATTACATGTAAAGGTTGTCTCCTTGTCCTCGTGCAAGAAAGGAGAAGCTGTAAGGGAGCCTTCGCCCTTGAAGAAGGAAATAGTGAACTCCGACGATCTCGTGGGAGAAGATCGGAGCGGGGACGTAGGTCAGGAGTTCAGCCGAACCTCGATAACAAACTGCATGTTTGTGTTGTGTTTGTTTTTCTCTCTACTCTCTTTTCTTTACTTGTGTTTATACTCGTATATGCATGCTTCCGCTGACATAACACATCTAGACTAAAGCAAATAGAGTAAAAAAATTTTTTAATACACCAATTCAACCCCCCGGTGCCATCTAGATCCTACAAATATGCTAGTTGTCTCTGAGAGTTGCAGGAATTGGACATGTTGGAGAGCCATATGGAGAGTTCCAGCTGCCCCTATGGTCCTAAATTTTGTATGGAAACTAGCACATGGAAAATTACCTACTAAAGGTCTCATTATGAAATTTCTTCCATCCATTAATTCGTTATGTCCATTGTGTGACACTCAACCTGAATCTGTGGAGCATCTTTTCTTCCTCTGTACAATGAGCTCACAATTATGGTTTATGCTTCAACAAAAATTGGGCCTCCACTTTGTTTACTTCGACCGTTGGCAACATGGGGACTGGATCAAAGAAGGTGAACAACTAGACACTCCCTCTCGCTCCAGACTACTCTCCATCATATTCTATTGTCTCTGGGGCATCTGTTCTTCAAGGAACGATGCTCATTTTAACTCCAAACACATGTCCATTCCTGTTACTCTAGGGAAAGCCTTGTTGAATTCTGCTGAGTACACTGATAGCATTAGACCTGAGGGACCCGCCACGAATGACACCATACTGGTTAGGTGGGAGCCTCTACCTCCCGGATGGTTCAAACTGAACTCAAACGGATCCTTTACGGGTCCAAGGGAGGTGTGGGGAGCAGGATACATTATACGTATTGATTCGGGCTTTTTTCTCTTTGCAAAATCACTGAAGGGGTGCTTTAACTCAGTAGTAGAGGCTGAAGTTTATGGCTTGAGACAGGGTTTACAAGCTTGCAAGAATCAAGGGCTCACAAGGATACTTGTTGAAAATGACTCAACAACAATAGTCGGCTTACTAAACAAAAAGGGCCCTTTCCCTTGGAGATTAAGCAACTTGTTCCTTGATTGTCTTCATCTTTTGCAATTTTTTGATGATGTAAAACTCACTCGTACTTTTCGTGAGGCCGATAGGGCTGCAGACATTCTGGCGAACCTCGGAAGAGGCTCGTCGCACGACATTTTTTGGGAGTCACCTCCTCAAGGGCTCCGTAATATTTTGTACGACGACGCTTATGGCAGACTTTCTAATAGATAACTAACATATCCTTTAAAAAAATATATATGTGCCGAATGACGAGTAAAAGCAACATCGTAGGTTTAAATAGTACAAACCTACAAATTGAAGAGTTAATCAGTGATAATATACATATGATGTCTAAATTCAAAATGAGACAAATACTTATCCCTTATATTCATCAAGTTTCAAATATGTTTTATTTGGCACATATGATGTATGAAAATCTTGTGCAGACTCCGAGATTTGAGTTTTAGCATTTGCAATAAATGAGGATGGTGCAATAAATGAGGATAATTCTTCATCGGTCGATATCCTCAAACACCTCTCAAATATCTTGAGAAGCTTATGTGGACGTGAAAAAGTAGTTTTTTTTCCTTTTTTGGAATAAAACATTTGCAAAAAAAAATCATATTAGTTTATATATTCAAAAAAGTATATGTAAAAAATAAGCTTATTAGTTTTAGAAAAAAAATGGCAAACTAAAAGAAGCATTGTAATAAACATATAGACTAAAAAAATCTGAATTATACTTACAAATTGTGTTGCGTCATCAATTTCTTCAACTAAACTCTATGACGACTAGCATTCATAACTAGAGAAGCAATTCTTAATATTTGGGGGCTATTAAGACGAATAAATAATATTTTGATTTAAAAGACGAATGATAAATTTTGTAAGAAAAAATATGACAAAAAATATATTACTCACAGAAAGGTAAAGAGAACGATGTATCTGATGGATCAACCATGTCATTGTGTGGATTCATCATAAACTACTACTTATTACACCTAAATCATAATGTTATAATAGTTTTCAAGATAAAACATAATAAAATATTACACACATTAACATAATAAAGAACATTATTCAACATCATCATCAAAATCATTATTTATATCATATTCGCTAATTAAAGAGGATGAAATTCCATGTTCATTTTCAATGTCATCTCCTTTGTCGATATCGACGTCTTCAATATTAACTCCATCTCGCAAATCATCACCATCATGCAAATCTTCAATAAATTCAAAATCCATCAAAGATTCTATAAAAGTTATTGAATCATCTTGAAATATCACTTCTAATGCATCTTCAATTTTCATTCGACTTTTTCTTTAATTTTTATTATCTCCCACAATTGATTTTTATCCTTCAACTTACCAAGATAATTCACATAATACACTTGTCAGACTCACATAGGAATAATAAAAGGATCAAACATTTTATATTGTCTAGTGTGATGAACTTCAACAATTAAAAAAATGTATCATTGTACCTCTACCCATCTTCGAAACAAATCACATACATTCAAATAGGGTAACTTAATTAATTTTTCACCATTCTAGGATACTCTAATTCGATAACATCCTTTAGAATGTCATAATAATTATTTTTATTTTCTCTACCAGTGGAGCCTTTAACATACATCATTGTTGATTGTTTTCTTCAAATAAGATCAACGTTCTGTGTGAAACTTATATCCGCTAACAAAATAGGCATGTCAAGTTCTCATATATCAATTGAGACTCATGCTAAATCATGTAAGTAACTATTCGTTATCAAATTGTGTCCCTATAGATCCATGTCGGATCGGCGTCAAAGAAGGGATCCATGCCACCAAAATTGTCGTCGGAGAAGGAGAAGACATAAGAGGAGAGGAGAAGAGCTCGGAGGAGAGGAGAGGAGTTCCCCTGCTACTTGTCGCTATCTGCAGAGAGTAGAGTAAGGAGAGAACAAAGGGAGGAAGACATTATTTTAGGGGGGAGGGGGAGGAAGACGTTATTTTGTACAACAATGTTAAGGGATGAAAGATAATAAGAGAAAAAAATATAATAATTAATTGAATTATTTTTATTAAATAAAAATAATCTTCTATCTTTTTGTAAAGCATTGGACGCTTGAGATGTGGTTTGACAAAAAAAGTAAAATATTGTGGTGATGTAGTTTTATCTGCGAATTGTGTGCACTAACATCTTTGAACGGTTGAAGGGTACATGTCTGAATAGATTGTAATATTCAATAATTTTGTTAAACATGATGTAATTATTTTAGATTGTATTTCACATCAATAGGAGGATTAAAAATGGATAGATATTTATTTAGCAAATAATAACTAATATTTAGCAGTTCAATAGAGTAATAATACAAAAGTATTTGATAAATATAGTGATTAAATTAATTAATAAATATAAAATAATATACATTAGCTTAAACTAGTATGGTAAATTATTTAATTTTTAGTATTACCTACTTTCTATAAACTTTTATGTAATTTATAATAACTAATTTGTTGTAATTTTTAAAAAGTAAATTAGATATGCATAAATAAAAAAACTTAAAATAACTTATATGTACTAATGTCACTAATATCTAAAAGTTAATAAATTGTTATATTATGCATAATCAAAATATAAAAAATTAATATTTAGTATAAAAATTCAACCTCTATTTTTTATCCGTTAAATTTTAATAAAAAATATATATATCATTCAATCATTAGTAGCTAATATATAAAATAATTTATCAAATATTTTATTATAAATAATAATGATTTGACTAAGTTAAATATATAAACTTCAATCTAAACTCTATTTTTTTTATCGCCGCCTTACCTCGTAGCGATCATCCTCAACGTGCAATAATTTCTGTATGTTTATGCTCTAAAAGACGTACACTGAAACTAATGGATGACTGGTTCTTAAGTTTTGATAAACTGAAATGAACTGATTAATTATTTGCCTTCCCTGCTTTCGTAATTGTTATTTTCAATATGCGACCATATTTTTTCTTAAAGATAAACTGAAAGTTTATTTCTTTTAGGTATTGACCAAGGCTAACTTTAAGCAAAATGAAGTTTAATAATTGGATTAATTGATTAGCCAATTTGAATTTCGAAGTAAAAAAACGAGTAAGTTCAAACCATTTTTTTGGCAAAGATATTCTATATCCTCTATTTTTTTGCATTTTTTATATATCTTTTCACTCGGAGAGTTCTCAAATTAGATTAATTATCAAATCAAAGATAAACAAATATACAAAATCAATTTGGAGGCATCAAATTTCAAACTTAACAGCTATTGTATTTTTAGTATTGCAAAGATCAAAGCTTAATTAAATATTAAAACTAGAATAAAGGGGTAAAATATTCTTCCAAATTAAATTTTCAAATACGAGAAATAAATTTTGATATTTCATTATCATGATAATTAAGACTTGTAATTGGCACTGATCTTGATTGCTTGGGGTGTAGAAATAACTGATATCTTCCAGACGATTATATTGTTTTGCATCTCCCATCTCGGTAGCTTAACACGCACCAAAACCGGCATTTGTTAATTTATTCTCTCTGCTTCCCCAAAGTGACTGTTATTCTCTACTCAAGTGCGGAATCTTTTCATGTGGTGTTTATATTTTTAAGGGCTAACTGTGACCTGTTAGAATGCACTCAATCTTAGGTCACTCTCCAGTTTCATATCCTGGATATGCAGTAGTATACATGGTAAAATGTTAAAGAACAATTGAGTTGTGTAACAAAACAAAAAGAAAAATAATCAAATCAATTTGACGAGGTCAGTATTTTAATTTTAGAAGTAATTTTTTGTGCATGTTAGATTTTGTAAAAGTTGAAAGCAAGTAACGCTGCTTGTCGCTCCGAACTCGCCATCGAGACCTTATAATACTAATTTGAATTCAAACTCTACTATTTAAAATTAAAAATAAAACTAAATTTTGAATTTACCTAAAATTTTAATTTGATCTTTATTAAAAAAATCATCCATGCGATGAGTACATAGAGATATAAGGGTCAAATCTATATTATTTCAAATCATAATGATGTGTGATGTATAATGTTCAAAATTAGAAATATACAATTAGAATTGTGATAATGTATATGATGAGTAGTAATAAATAATAGACTATCAATTTTAAATCTAAGATAACACAACGGTGCTGCAAGTGCACAACGATCAATTACAGTACTTCATGTATTGAATTCATAGGGAAACTAAAAAAATTATAGAGATTAAATCATAATCTAACAACTAATTCCAGAGAGAATAATCAAAATGGACTAAAAAGATAAAATATTAACTAGCTAATATTTATATTTTTCAAAAAAAAATCAAAAATAAAATGAGTAACAATCGTAGATGAGAATTAGGGATTCAGTGATATGAGAAACTCTGGAGTTAGTCATGCTTAGCAGAAGTTAGATTTATATCATCATTATCATATAAGGTTCATACATGACAAACAAATTCTAGTGAAGAGATAAATCATAAATTTCTTTTGTAGGGAACCTTAATCGCTATCTCATATTCGTTCACCATTAGAGATCAAGAGAAAAGCTCGAAATCTACCTAAGGTGGATCTAACAGCTACCTCGAATTGAGGGTCTCTCGATATACAACCCATGCATTATAGACCTGCAGAACCGATGATGAATTTTGCTATCGAGTTATATGTGAATAAGAGTAGATGGTCATCTTCCAATTATTCTAATATTTAGGAGAAGCAGATAGGCTCCTCACGATTGCAAAAACATAAGATCATCCAATGACATCAAAACTCATGGATAAAATAAATGGGTTCATAAAACCATAAACATTCGAATCCACGGATACCACTCATCAAAGTGTATCATCCGATGAACTCAAGTGTGAAACGTGAAAGATAATCAAAAGCAACCTCTCGGTTTGAATTTGATTCAGCAAAACTAGGAAACTCTTCGAATTCATACTAGTTCATAACAAAACCGTAAATCAAACAAGTTCTTAAAATGAGAATCCAAAATAATTCAACAAGATAAAACCAAAACATGATCCTATCCATTATCCCCTAGTGACTAACTCCAAAATTATCCTATTAGTTACAACACATCATCATTAAAATAAAAGCATAAAGTTCATAAACCATCCATGTTCTTCTTATGCAATCCTGTGTCTTCCTCCTTCTACCTTTCTCCAGCCGACTAAAAAATGGCACCCTCCCCAAAATGGGGGCATCTATTCTCCTATAGGATTTTCCTCCTAATATCTCATTTCTTTTCATTTTTATTTTTATTTATTTGCTTGACATATGTCTCCTCTATCCTGCCAGAAATATTTTTTTTGATTTTCTTTAATTCGTCATTGTCAATCATAAGCTATCATAATTCTCCCACATTTTAGCAACTTTGTTGTATGTCGATTCGATATATTGCACTCTGACACTTCTTTGTGTGATGGTATGATAACTCACTCTTCTTCAAAAAGTCTTGAAATAAGAGTATAAAGTGGCGTCAACTAGTTCCAAATACTCGAATTGAGAGAATATAAATGTGATAAGGGCACGCTCACTAAAAAGCAAAAACTAAGTATAAAACAAATATTTGGGCTCACAAAAGACACAAAAATGGTGTTAAACACAAACTTCAAAGATCAAAATATCATGCACTTGATGCTATGCATCAACCTCCAGACATGAGTCTTTTTGTTTGTACTCAAACAAATGAATTAAGATTAAGGAAAATGAATTTCATATGTAAAGACCACTATATTAGAAGCAAGCCAATGTTTTCATCAAATAGGTTGTAAATACACTGCAAACAGTACTATTATTCGCGTAGTCGCGCTCGTCGTAGTCTTACTATATGATGGTGGAATCATTGTCGGAATGTGACCAAACAAAGCAGAACGCGATCGAACATAGCTCCCCTAGTGGTGACGGCTACAACATCGTGTGATTGGAAGAGGGAAGGAAGGAAAGAGGGAGAGAGGAAGTGAAGGATTTTTATTTTCTTGGGCCTTTTAGATTGGGTCATTTCGTTGTTAGAGCGAGAGACACCTCAATTAGTGAATTTCGAGCATCATGTCCAACACTAGCTAGGATCATTTGCATTTTTAGCTCATAAATTGATTTCTTAAAATTTAAAGTTTGTCATGCAATTTTCATAAAGTGAATAAACTTTTTAGGTTTAAGCTAAAAAAGGAGACCTAGACTATTAGGGGAGAGGGAAAATTACACACAACAAGAAAAAAGAAAAAAGTAATCACCTAGTACTCGATTCCCTTGTTCGTAGTATTTGGGCGTGCCAACTTGTGTTGATGTCGTGTCAAGTTTGATGATTCATTTTATGGGTGCGGATTTGAACCATGCTATCATAGGTCATTTTGGCTTGCCCACTCAACATTTCATCATAGCCTTACAACATCACTAGGTGGCCACTCAACACTAAATTTCAACATTTTGCACAACACCATGAAGCATCAATACCCACTTTTATCAAGTGACATCTTATATATGTATATCTTATATTTTCATGTATATTTTTCCATTGAGTATTTTTGTACTTAGTATATATAGGGAGTTGGCCAAAGACGTTGTAATAAGGATAAATAAAGAAAAAGTATCCCCACCCCCAATGATGGTCCTCAAAACCTCTTGTCGCAATGGCGATCCCCGTGCCTTAGGTATATTTAGGGAAAACATGTTACACCATCATCCGACAAGCATTTTGAATTAGTAATATAGTCCATTTTCCTTGCAAAGCTCTAACGCTTATTCATTCTTGTGTAGGGGTATTATGCTTGCTTTAATCGCAGGGTCGATACCTTGTTAGGAATAACACTACATAACTTAATTAAGTTTTCAAAATGAAGGGAACATATAAGTGCAGTGCGTGATCAAGCACTCCCAAGAGTGGCCATGTGACAAATATAAGAGCAATTCTCTTGCTTTGGAACAAGTGACACTTGATGGAGATGAGTCATCATCGCATGCCCAATCATGCTTTTCATGCATACCATGCCTAGATGCACTATGGCCCAATCGTGAGCACAACACGATGGACACCCATTTGTGCCACTGCGCACCATGCCCAATTGTGCCCCACAACAAAATTCCTAAAGCGCTCTTGTCACGCCCAAGAGTGCCGGTTGTGCCTAGCCACGAAAACCAAGCCTCCTCATTCATTCGTGACATTACACTACATGCCTAGTCATTCAACATGAAGCTTCTAATGCTCCACTCCACATGTTGATTGCAAGCCCCATATATGTCTCGATCACTCCCAACTATAAACAATACTTGCAAATACTATGACATGTCATCAACAAGCGTTGCCATGTTGAGTGTTTGTGCAAGTGGGTGGATGTTATGAACAATTGCAAACACTTATGGATGGGTTGTCAACAAAGTGTTGCCTCACATACAGCGCTAAGTCATTATTTGAGAGCCATGATTGAGCCCACTCCTTGCTGACACAACCAATGTCTTAGTTGCCCATCCGAGCGTCAGGTCATAGGCAAAACCTAGTCATGCTGCAACCAAAAGTCACTACTGCCAAATATAGGAAGCCACGTCCTTTGAGAATCGCCTCGACCCAATCAAAATTGAAGCCTTGGTCGATAAGTTTCTAGCATGCAATTATCATTCAGAGTGGAGATAGAGATGAAGTTGGAAGCACTTTGCACCGAACTCTTCCAGGCATGGTTGTTAAACTCTAGAGTCAACTTACGAGTTTAAGAGTCTAAGTAATCCAAATGAATCAAATCAGTGCAAACTCTTTATATAACTTAGACACTCGGATTTCAATCATAAAATTATTTTTAAAAATGGTGCAAAGTCTTATAAACTTTTATAAAGTTTAGAAGATCTTATGGGTTTGTGCTATTGTATACTAGTAGGATGAATCATCATTTTGTATAATAAAAAAATATGAATATTAGATATTTTGTTTAACTAACTTATTAGAGGTTAAGAATGAAGTTCATAAACAATATATTGTGAGTTGAAATTATTGCAACCAATTTTAGTGTATTTTTATCTTTTGATATTTAACTTAATAAAATGCAATTATTGTTAGTTACTTGATACTTATAAGTAAATAATGCTTATTTTTGTTATCACATATTTATGTCATATTAATATTTATGGATCTTATACCACTGAAAAAAAAAATTTATGGATCTTAGATAGGTGCATAATTGTGTATTTAGAAGCATATTAATTATTTTATAATTAAATTAATTTGGTATATGAACTCTACAAATTCATTATATGACTTTACGATATGAGTTTAGAAAACAAACAAATGAGTTTACTTAAATACCCAAACTTGACAACCTTACTTCCAATGCCAACCCACCTGACTACCAAGTAGAGTGTCTGCACAAGCAACATTGTCGATTTGTGAAGACTACTAATGATCGGTCTTCCATGAGAGATGATCACTTAGAGAATGAACATCGAATGGTGTTGGGTCTCCACAACATACCACCATGTTGTCACCGCATCCATGCCCTACGATGTCTTTGGCGTTTCAAGAAGTCTCATGATTGGAAAAATATGCATATACAAATTCATATCATGGCCCCACCCGCGAAGGAACAAGAGTCATGCCCACATCGGCCAATGGGAAGACTACCATCATGACCAGAGCAGGGGAAGCCTATAATGAACAATTAGAAAGCTTCACCCTACTCCAAACCGCTAAAATCTTGATCGACCACTATGTGTGAAGTAGTCTCATACCCAACCTCTTGGTGGGTCGAATGGCTCCATATGTGGTGCCCCTTACAAAATGAAAACAAGTTGAAGCCCCATTGGAGACACTACTCTCTTTGTACTCTTGTCACGACCATGTGCAACTCTCATGGAGGTGAAGGATATCGAAGCATCAAGGCGACTGCTCAGAAAACACCATGACCTTACAACGCCACTAGGCGGAAGCTTAACACTTCGCACTACACTACATGATGGAGCATCGATATGAACTATGCTCACTTTTGTTAAGGGACATCTTATAAGTGTACCCACATTATCCTATCTCTTCATGTATTTTTCCTTTGAACACTTAGTCTCTATAACAAGTTGGCCAATGACATTATTGTAATAAAGGTAGATAGTTAAAGTGCACCCTCAGTGATTGTCCTTCTCATTTGTTGTCGTAATAGGAACAATCTTGCTTTAGGTCTATTGAGGGGAAGCATGATATACCCTCATCCGATGAGCTTACCGAGTTTTGAATTAGCTAATATAGCTCATTTATCCTTGGACACTTCTTTATTATTGTGTTGGAAATGTTAAGCATGCTTCAATCACGGGATTGCCACTTCACAATATGAACAAACCTCCCGTTCGAAACATTTCATTGAGCATCTGCCTAGCTAATGCACGAGATTAGTAGTTCCACATGATTGTTTCGCGCCAAGACGCTCCTAAACGCTTGGAAGCATTTATGCTGCATGACGCTCGTCCCACGGTCGTTGTGTCCATGCCTCACAAGTATATATGAGTGATTCTCTGCAAGTCATCAACATAATCGAAAAAGATTGCTGCATAACTAGAATAGGCTTGCCTATACGAGAGGCTCTCATTAACTCACTCAACTGCTCAGATTACCACTTCTAGCTAAAGACAAGGGGTTAAATGATACTAACAGTAATGTTCTAATGTTCAGACTAGTATTAGCTAACCCATCTCAAGGATAGTGTTAAGAACATTGTCTCCTTTCCAAAATTCACCTCGAAGTTGACCATTTTGGGGCTAATAAGAGAAAGATTTATTGCTTTAAAAAAATAGTTATAGTATAAAACTACGGCTGAGTTGACACCACTCCGACTCATGGTAAGATATTTGATTTATGCACATATTTATTTTTAATTTATCCTTTATTATATTAGGCAATTGTAATAGAAAGAGAAGAAATTAGAGCATTCTGATTAGGATATGAAAGTCTAGTTGTACTCTGACAACTTTTTTGGGTGTAAAAAATTATAATCTAAGAATACTATATAATCTTTATTTGGCAAAGTTAGTGTTGTAATTAGTGGACAACAATTTGACTAACGGATAATTGAGGGATCAAAGAATTTTACTTAGATATTAGGAAATGGCGAATAATTGTTTGATTGTAAATTTAATATTTGATAAATATAGTGATTCAATTAATCACATAGTTATAAAATGATATAAAGTCAAATTATAATTTGCATTTTTATCTGCATGATATATCTTTTGTTATAGCATAGTAACTAGCTTATGCTATCATTTCAAATACATTAACTTTTAGAATTTTATTTTATCACGATAATAAAGAAAAATATTAATCAATTTAAGAAATATAAAATCCTCTTAATGATGAAAAGAAAAAAAATAGAGATGTGAAATATTCACAATAAATTATGGTATGTGATAAAACTTAAAAAAATAAATAAATAAGGGTGCATTTGGAATAAAATATTTAAATACTAAAGTTTATAGATTTGTGGGAGTATTTTATCTTCTTATCTTTAAACTTCTAGTTTTGAAAGGTTTAACGAAAACCTCAATTTTCACTTATTAAATGGTGACATAGAATAAAAATGGGTTGAAATATAATATTTCAACCCAAAATTATTTAAACATTCATCTTAATTAAAGATCTAATGATCAATCACTCACAAAGGATCAATATGTACAAAAAGATATGGATGAAAATCGAATTGGAAAACTCAATGCACCGAGGGGGAGTCGGCAGAAAATTTAAAACCCAAAAAATCTAGAAACCCTATTCACTCTGCCCAAGAATAAAAAGTTATGACCTTTTGACGTCCGAAAAAATTGGTAGTTTTTAACTAAAAAAGGATCACCCTAGAAATCCAATGAAAACATAATTTTTAAAACTATATTTTTTTTATTTTGAATATCTTCTAGTATACATAAAATTACTCATTTAACACACAAATTATGTAAATACATGTTAAAAGGTTATATATGATATAAATGATTATATTAAACTACAAAATATACTACTCTTGTCATTTTATGGAATAAAATATTACTTAATATTATCATAAAAATAAAATGAATAAAAATATAGGCTCCTAAAAGTCACCTAAAATTTGATATTTGTTTATTTAAAAAAATCATCTAAAAAATGTCGAGTGATTTTTTTTTCTAAAAATCTATCTAACCCGAATCAGTTACCTTTCTAAATATGCCATTACCCTTATCCTTTAAGTTAGTTACTTTGAATAACTTGCCAACATCATTATTAAAAAAAATTCAATGAAGGTGCTACCTACTTAAGTAGATAACATCATACTACTTATCTTATTAATCATAACAATTTATAATAAATTATTTTAAAAAAGAAAAGATCTTATATCCACCGTAGATTTAATATTCTATTGTGAATAAAATAATTATTGTTACCTACTTAAACAGGTAGCATTTCTATTTTTTTTAAAAAAATTAATATTTTTCTAAATAAGAGTAGTTAATTTCTTGTAATGTAATTAGTTAAAAAATATATAATTTTATTTCAAAAAAATATTTTAAGAAAAAAATGTGAAATGCAGTTTTACTTTGTACCTTATTACATAAACTAAAATTACTCGCAACTCTGACTAAATGTAAAAAAGATATATTACTAAAATTACTATTAAAGCCCATGCTGGGCACAGTAAAATTCTAAAATTAATATCTAATATATTTAAAATTGGAAGGTTAAAATTAAAATATTTTGATTTCATAAAAAGAAAATAAAATCCTGCTAGTCAACAGTAACTACTTATAAATAGGTTGTATGCATTCAAATTATTATTTACAAAGTCAAAAGAATTAGCTGCAAATTTGATGATAATATATATTATATACATATATAATGTTCAAAGTTTCAAAATAAATTCCGAAACACTTCTTTATAAGATAAAAAAAAGAAATCAAAATTAAAAGAACTATTTTTTTGGGTCACTAAGGCAGGAAGTATTAATATTTAATAAAAGAAAACAATAATTTTTATTTTAATTAGTTGTGATGAGAAAGTAATTACTTCGATTAGGAATATAATGTAAATTTTGTTTTGTACTTTACTACATATAAATCAAAATTACTCGCAACTCAAGTTAAGTGTAAAAAATATATTGTTAAAATCATTTCTAATATCTCCTGAACTCGATTATTTTTTAGTATTCAAACCATTCATACCATGCATGAAGCCAACAACGTCCCCTGACTACGACAACGGCCACGGTCACGGCCAAGACGACGACCGCCACCACCACAGCAATCGTCTCCTCCTTCTCGCAGCCACCTGCCGGAAGACGCCATCCAGCTTCCACCGGCTCCACGCCCAGTTCATCACCTCCGGCGTTGCGCGCCACTCCTTCCCGCTCTCCCGCCTCCTCCTCCTCCTCCCCCTCTGCATCCGCCGCCCGTCTCTTCCCTCCCTCCTTTACTTCCTCCAACACGATCTATGGGATCTCGCCGCTTGCCGCCGCGTTTTCGACATGTCGCCCGAACCCGATCTCCCCACCTGGAACTCCATGCTCTCGACTTACGCGCGCCATTGCGGCCACGCTGGGGACGCCGATTCCGGCCTGCGGGCTTTGCTACTGTTCCGAAAGCTGCAGCTCTCCTCGCGTCGAAGGCCGAATGAGATTACGCTCGTGGCGCTGATCGGAGCCTGTGGCGATTTGGGGGCCCTCAGCCAGGGCGCCTGGGTGCACGCGTTCGTCGGCAGGAATAATGAGCTGGAGATGAACCGCTTTGTGGCGACTGCTTTGATTGAGATGTACTCCAAGTGCGGAAGATTAGATCTCGCCGAGCAGTTGTTCGACGTATTGCCTCAGAAGGATAAGCTTTGCTATGACGCCATGATTAGAGGTTTAGCCGTTCATGGGCATGGGCGCAAGGCCATTGAGCTGTTCGGCAAGATGAGAACCGATGGAATTGGGGTAGACGACGTGACATTGCTGATTGTGATGAGTGCTTGCGCTCATTGTGGGATGGTTGATGAGGGCTGCAGGATTTTCTACGGAATGTCGGCGAATTTTGGCGTTGAACCAAAAGGCGAGCACTATGGGTGCTTGGTAGACCTTCTCGGTCGATCTGGATTGCTTGAGAAGGCCGAAGATATAATTAACTCGATGCCTATGACGCCGAATGCAGCAGTGTACAGGTCGCTGCTATGTGCTTGCAGAGTTCATGACAATGCAGAGATGGCAGAACGGCTAATGAAGCAGCTAATACAGTTGGAACCGGAGCACGGAGGCAACTACGTGCTGTTGTCGAACATGTACGCGAAGATTAGCCGATGGGATGATGTTAGAAAGGCGAGGAAGGCCATGAAGGACAACGGCATTAAGAAAACACCTGGTTGCAGCTTGGTTGAGATGGGCGGGTGCATGCATGAGTTCTTCAATGGAGACAGGAGACACCCACTCTCGGATGAGATCTATGCTTTCCTGGATGAGATGGACAGGGTGCTGCATGAGTTTGGATACAGGCCAATAACAAACGAGGTGCTGCTTGATATGTAGAATAGGAGGAGGACGAGATGAATGTCTGCTCTTATTACAGCAGAAGGCTGGCTGTTGGCTTTTGCTCTCGTAGTTCCTTTTTTATTTTACTGCCAACATAGAATGCAATCCAACCTCCGGAGTTTGTGGTGACCGTCACAAGACGCGAGGCTCATTACAGGCTTAGAGAACGGAAAAGGATTGTGATATCTTAAAAGAACTTCCACAGTTCCCGGACAAAGGGTTTTGTGTCTGGACGACCCGTAGAACTCCTCCTGCCCAAGCATGCGTGGGCATCACTGCAATTCTGAGCTGCTTCTGGACTTCCATTCTTAAGTGCTATTATGAAAGTAAAAAGAGTCGTGAAAGATGAGTTGCAAAGCAGTAACAGATGAATTCAGAACAAGAAGTTGTGCAGAGACAATCAAGAAGTGATGTTTTCTGTAATCACTGGGTTGCAGAAGATTTAGGCTTGCGGTTGCTCGGATTCAATCACTGTATTGTCTAGCAACTGATGCATGATTTCGTATAGTAATGCATGAAAGATTCTTCATCCAATTCTAGATTTGATCACAAAGAAATATTCCTAATATTTGTCAGTTGTCATCTTAAACTGTCACCAACTGTACTACAGCAACAATTTTCTCTTGCAGAATTTGAAGCTTTCTATTTTCCTCAGGTTGGATGAAGGATACCTTTTAAATATATATATATATATATATATATATATATATATATATATATGAGTTGCCATGGAAAACAAATTATCTGATCAATCTTTTTTACTATCAGGTACATCTATTAAATTAAAAGGTGCTGAAAACTATGTTTTATGGTCTCGAGCATTCAATGTATTCGTTGGTGGCTAATATTAGAAGAGTAGAANTCTCTCTCTCTCTCTATATATATATATATATATATACTAACATATATACTAATATATATACTATATATACATGGGCCATTTTTGTGTTGATCAATAGGGAGAACCATACAAAGGGTTAAGGGCATAGGCTTTGGGCTCTTATCCTCCTTGATGTAGAATATCAGCAAAGCTCATGATAGATCACTCAGATCCAATACCTCTTCCAATGAGGAATCCAACAGATCTGCTGGTGCTTCATTACATGATTACTTTACTTTTGGCAACAAAAATAAGGAGTGGTAATAGCACCCACAAAATGAGTGATAAATAAGGAAATGTACTAATTAAAATTGGTTGGCTGTAAGATGTTTCTCAAGTCTCCTTGAAAAGTATTATTGTTAGTTGCTTTAACTAAAAACAGCACCTTTTGGAGATGATTATAACTTTTAACATGTTTATCTTCAAGCGTCATTACGCAGACTTCTGAATATTTAGATTAATAGATGAAAATAGCAAATTTGAATTCAGAAAGTACACTACCTGAAAAAAATTCATAACTTTAGCACTTTATATTATTTCTATTACAGGAAGACTCATGGACCGATAGGAAAATGGAACTCGATACTAGTTGCTATAACTTTGTTCTCACTTCAACACTTAATTATGGAAATCGTAATAATTGAAAGTGAAAAAGCTAGAAAGTAATTAGTCGTTTTGAGAAAGAAAGGAAAACTTGTCGAGCCAATTCAGTTGGTAAGCGGGCAGCTGCCCAGCCCAAAATTTGGGAGACAAATATATATTAGGATATTATATTTTTACAGTTCTTATTAAAATCATTAAACTATTTTGTACAGTATTCTAAAAATAAGGAGCAAGGCCTCAAAAACTTTAGGTCCGAAACATAGTAATTTCTAACTTTAATCTAATGCACCCATCAAATAATTAGATGAATAATTGATACATATTAAGCCATAAATTTAATTGTAATAATTTAATCCGATTAAGATAGAATTAGAATTTTACTCTCACTAAAATATTTCCTGATAATCTTCATCACATAATAAAAAGAATTATAAAATATTCTAACATTCTCTCACTTGACCTGATTATTGGAACATTCATATAAACATAAACATAAGATGCGCAAAAAATTTCATCATAATATCCATATTTGATATTTTATAAAATGTGAGTTATGACGGCTATACACTATTAGTTCAGTATACTCTCTTTCATACACCACGACATTCATAATTTATTAAAATACATCTTTAAGTTAATTATAAACCAATATGGTCCATGCAAAAAAATTATTGTCTCAATATTAGGTGTATATGATCATTAACAAAAAAATATATATTAATCAAAGATAATTATATGAGCTCGGAGTGTCAAGATAATATCACAAACGATCAATGATAATTGCAATCAAGACCCATAATTTTGAACATACATCATAAGTACTTTAATGGCAAAGACCCTTCGTCAAAACATCATAAGATTTAATTCTACCTCTTTAAATGGACATTCTTTATTTTTGAACTCCACTTTAATAAAATTCTCTATATTTATGCTTTAAGACTTTAACAATATTTCTCATTCTTGAAGAAAAGAATTATCATGAAACAATTATCTTTCAATGATTGATTAATGACATCGACAAACATCAATTTCGAAATAAGTTTTCGCAATCATATTGCGTGAATTTGACTTCAATTAATGCCATAAGTTTCTTTTTATAAATGGTGATTAATTAATTTACATATTTTTTATGACATCGCTCTGTGACATGATCAAGCAAATTCTTTATGTGGACTTTTGTATGTCAAGTCTTCCAATCTGAATCTAACTATCTGATCATCTATAGTTGATCAATATTTTCTACATGAACATAAAAAACAATTCCTTTAAACATCATACATACATTTTAAACAAAAGTATAAAATAGAACTTTAATTATTTATGTTCCACATTACTCATTAAACATAATATAAGATCAATATTATTTCCTTTACAAATTATTCTTATTTTATTTGAACATTAGTCAAAATTATTTCATCCTAATCCGAAGCTTAAGATAAAACTTTCCAATCAAATAATTTTCGAACGTTATCTCTAAATCGTAAGTGTAGGTTTCCTTTCGATCCATCATTCAAAAGAAATGTTTGAAAGGGTCATATTAAGAACCTGTAACGCCCCTAGAAGCACACCCCGCGACCTGGTATAATACCCTTCTAGAGGCTCTACGAACTTACTTCTTTGACGTGACTTTGTTCAATTGACTAGTCGACATAATAAATACATAATGTGAAATCTAATACTTTAAAATAAAATATCTAATTCAATAACCTAGTCAAAGAAAATATCCTTTTTACATTGCTCAATAAAAGAAAGACAAAACTAATAAGAGTAGATTTGACTCAATCTAAACTATTCATGTGCAAGCTACCCAATCACGACCATCAATATCACTATGCCATCACCTATTTATTATCTTGTTCATTTGTAGGATCGAAAGCAAGAGAGACAATTCTCCCATAAGCGATGAAGCTCAATATGCACATGAATAAATAATAAGGGAAAATTATATGTACATATAATATTAAGAACATCAATTTCATAATCAATTATTTCACTTTACATTAGCTTAGCTTCATGTCTGCTCATTGATTTACTTCTTTTCTTATAATAACTTAATGCTCTTTTAGATTACTTCACATCTTTATCTTTTGTTATCATTAGTCCATCGATGATAATCAATAGCATCTTTTATCATGATGCACATAATCTCATAGGTTCAATAACAATTAACACTTTACTTTGGACCACTTCTCTTTTTTTTTCTATTTTTCTTGTCTTAGGTTATTCAAACATTACAAATAATTTAAATGAGCCTTTACCAATTATGAAAGTCATTGGCTTTGGTCCCAATGCAATCAAGGCTAGCTAGGCCTTGGGGTCTCTATTTGGTCCAATCGATTTTCATAAACAATGATTCCCAAAGGAACTCCTGATTTTCGAAGGAACCCTTAGCTCCTGAAGAAAGTGACAATCATCCACGAAAGAACGAAACAATCATGGAGAGCCAATGAACCCTTCATGGACAAATTCAATCTTTTAAATCTAATTAAACTTTGGGCATAATCCCCTTCTAGGTTACGATTAATACCATCATAATTAAATCATACAATAGGATAATTTCAATGAAACAAAATCAAGAGGGTTCAAATTTATCAACCATCGAAAATATGCTCGCGTCGAAACTAGACATGATCTATTTTTTGAGTACTTATCGTGCACGATCATTCTTCAATAAGACACGAACAACTTCGTGATAAGACACGACCCCCGTCATGCATCCTTTGATCCGATTTTGGGGTGCCTCAGTCCGTGTAGAATTGATACGACATGCTTATAGGGCTTCATCATCTTCACACCGAGGAATATGGTCCATTTTCAAGGACTTGGTATGTTCTATTTTCCACTCCGACACCATCAAGGAATGCGGCCCTCATCAAGGTGCAACGCAACTCGTGTTTCATCTCCGTCGGGATTTGTCAAATGCATCTTGCGTCAGAGTGCGTCGGCCCGTTCGTTTGATGACAAAAATTTTGTCTGGTGTTGACATCATCTTTAACCAGAGGTACACGATCCGCGTCAAGGGGTGATGCGGTTTGTTTTCCCTGCTCCGGCACTGTGTGAAGGTCATGAACCACGCGTTTCGAAAGTTGTGATTATTCTCGTAACATTGAACGTGTTTCATGTCATTAAGGACACAATCCATATTTAGGTCCCAACTTATTGTCCTGAGGTTGATTAGAGGACCATATGATTAATAATCCGTTACAACAATTAAAATCTCATTGCATGGGTCCTAATCTAGTTTTAATCTTCATACAAATATCATACACATAAAAAAAACCCTTAGTTGATCCTCCTAATTACATATATTGATAGCATTTGTTAATCTTTATCATTTTCATTCCTCCACATTATGCCTTCCTCCTCTTCTAGTCCTTCAGGGGAGAGAGAGAGATCTTCTGATGTTTGGCTTGGGGGAGAGAGAGAGAGATCTTTTGATGTTTGGCTTGAGGAGAGAATAATTAGGGTGCCTCTCCTATAACCCTCTATTTATAGGGGTTGACTATAGTGTAATCCAACTCTAACTCAACTTAATCCCAATTAATTTTTTTCATTTTCAAACCAAATTAATAATTATTTATCTCAAAGTCTATCTCATAAAGCATTAACTTTTATCTCATATCGGAATGAAAACCGAATAATCACAACACAACCCATGTTTAACATGAATGTGACCTGTGTTGAGGCTTTAAAAGTATCACGACCCATGTCAAACTTGGACATGGTCCACATTGAACTTTTTTTCATTCCTATCCAGGTCCTTGTTAATTGCGTGCAACATGACCCGTTACAAAATGGACGCGGTCTGTGTTGAGTCTTTAGTCCCCAAGACAGTCTGTCAGTTATATGCAACACGACTTGTGTCCTAGTTGGACATGACCCGTGTTTGATATTTTCTTAATTATTTTAATTCTTTTAATTTGTTGGGTATTACAAAACCTTATTAAAAAGAACACAACATGCATGCATCCATAATGATATATGTATAGTAATTTTAATTACTCATCATACTTCTATCATACACATTAATGTCTCATTGTATTTTTCAATCATACTAATTTGTTGAGGTTTATTTGATATAGTGTATTGTCCACATTTAACACGATTCTCTAAGCATCAATACATTAACTAAATTCAATATATTTTCATAGCATTCAACATTTTTGCGCTATGTACTTTTCGCTTATATATCCAATTGTTTTGATTTCATTAACATATGTCTTAGGAAGATAAACTATTTGAGGATTGTCATTTAGATATACCTATAATGTCAAAAGTCATTAATACCAAGTAGTAGAATATTTTTTTTAATCAAAAGTTGAAGTATTGTAAGGTCTACATATCCTAATGTGTATGATTTTAAGAAACCAAATATTTTTGTGTTTCCTTTCTTATTATGTTTACCCTTAATGCATTCCACACATAATTTAATCTTAGTGAATACATATTAAAATATTATGCAATATTTACTAATGCTTCCAATCATTCTTTCAAAACAAATTTCAAATTATTATGCCAAAAGAAAACATATTGTTCATTTGCCTACAACATCCGATTTCAACATCATGATCAATAACCTAGAGAAACGAAAATTTAGTATTCATAATGTACTAATGCATCTCAATTAATTATGAAATCTTACAAATCATGACTCACTAATGAATTAAATTTAGGTAACCCATTATTGGGGATTAATCCTGATAAGGATGATCCAATTAATTTAGTTTAGGAGATTAAATTTACTTTTATCTTATATCTTATCTTAGGTCTATCTTCTTGAATTAGGATTAGTTTTTATCTTCTAAGTCGAACTCTTGTATTATAAATAGTCTTTGCTAATTAATAAAAATAATAATTTTCGGTTGTGAGTTCTTCAAATTCTTTTTTGTGGTATCAGAGCACGGGTCTCTAAAACTCGCAGCGTCGACGCGCAGGGAAGCGGCGGCGACCCGCAGGGACGTAGACAACGCACACGTCAGAAGGGCAGCAAGGTGGTGGCCCGTGGTAAGCGGACACCGAGGTCAATCCGATCCGACTCCGGAAGGAGGAGTGCAACAGAACTCTAAGACGAGGGGGTTGAAGGTGTGCAACCTCAGCAAGAGTTCACCAAATACTCAAAGGCCACATTGACGACAGAGAACTAGCCTCTCGGGTGGAAGAGCAAGGCAGACAAAACATTGAGCCATGTCGATGGTTCCCCATACTTCGGTAGTTAAGGATGACGGAGTGTCATTCTATTACCCGCAGCTGACGAAAACCAACTACACCACTTGGGCAATCAAGGTAGGGGCCTTGATGGATGCCTAGGGCTTCTGGGAAGCAGTATAACCGAAGGAAGGAACCACCATGGACGCCAAGAAGAGTAAGGCAGCTGACGATAGAGAATTAGCCTCTCGGGTGGAAGAGCAAGGCAGACAAAACATTGAGCCATGTCGATGGTTCCCCATACTTCGGTAGTTAAGAATGACGAATTGTCATTCTATTACCCGAAGCTGACGAGAACCAACTACACCACTTGGGCAATCAAGGTAGGGGCCTTGATGGATGCCCAGGGCGTCTGGGAAGCAGTAGAACCGAAGAAAGGAACCACCATGGACGCCAAGAAGGACAAGTTGGCAAAGGTGTATCTTTTTCAAACTCTCCCAGAAGATATCCTTCTGCAGATAGCCAGCAAGAGGACAGCTAAGGAGCTCTGGGACAGCCTCAAGATGAGGTTTGTCGGAGCTAATCGCGTCAAGACGGCACGCCAATCAAATCTGAAGATTGAGTTCATCGTGTTCCAAATGAAGGAGGGGGAGACCTTGGACGAGTATGCTGGCAAGTTGGCTGGTATGTCAACAAAATACTTCAACTTGGGCTCGACATTGAGTGATAATACACTAGTGAAGAAGTTGTTCAATAGCGTGTCAGACAAGTTCTTTCTTGTCATCGCTGGTATTGAACAATTCTGCGACCTCAATACCATGCCATTTGAAGAAGCAATTGGACGATTGAAGATGTGGGAGGAGCGCACATGTCAGCGTGCCTTTGATAGAAATGAAAGTGCGCAACTTTTGCTCACTCAAGCCGAGTGGTAGACACGACAAAAGAATGGTGGCGATAATGTGTCATCAAACAACAAGGACAAAACCTCAAATCCTAGCACATGTGGCAGTGAGGACCAAGGAGGTCGAGGTCGTGGTAGAGGCCGTTGGAGGAGCCGTCGTGACAAATTCTCAAGCAAGGATGACAAAGATCGCTCAAGCAGAGGTGGTCGTGATAAGAGTCACATCAAGTGTTTCAAATGCAGCAAGATGGGAAACTATGCATCTGAGTGCAAAAGCAAATCAGACATCGAGGAAGCAAATCTTTCATATGTGGAAGAAGAGGAGCAATGCTACTAATCGAGTCATCCAGTTTTGTAGAGCCACGATGGTGAAGCTAGCAATCATGCTCTACTTGATGGGAATACATGATGTCAGGATTAAGGAAGAGTATGTTGGGGATTAATCCCGATAAGGGTGATCCAATTAATTTGGTTTAGGAGATTAAATTTAGTTTAATCTTTTATTTTCTCTTAGGTTTATCTTCTTGGATTAGGATTAATTTTTATTTTCTAAGTTGAACTCTTGTATTATAAATAGTCTTTGTTGATCAATAAAAAAAATAATTTTCGGTTGTGAGTTCTTCAAATTCTTTTCTCCTCTGTTTTTTTCTCCTACCTTTGTTCTTTCTCTGTTACATCGATGCCTCCGTCGCTCCCATCATCTCTTGGGTACAACACCCATGAAGTAGTAGGCTAACTAAAAAAACTCATTAATTTTCTTTAGTTTTGCTTTCGATCTTCATCTTAATATCCAATTATATTGATCATAATCCATTATTATTAATTGTTAATATATATTTCTACATCATTAGTTAACTTTTTAATGTATTCTTCCAATAACTATGACCTGATAAACTTTATGATTTTGATAATACTTGAATATGACTTATTTATAGAATAAATCTTTCTTCCACAAATTTAAGATATTCATTAACTTTTTTACTTGTGAAGTTAAAGACTTAGTATGATTGGTAATAGTCATTCACATAAACATAGTGCTTAATATGTTTGAACATGTTCGTGCTTTGTGATAAAAAAAATTATCACTCACGACTTGAACTTATTAGTAACGAGTACCTATAAATAGTGAACGCAATTTATACATATACAAGTAACAAAATGATATTGTATAGATTTTACGCATAAATCATAATTTATACGTATGTTTAATTGATCATCATTCTAATTTGATCATTTTGATGGAGCAACAAACTATACAGGTTTACATAAGTTTAAGCATATTTATAATTAAATTATAATTGCATCAACATCATTTAATTTGGCCACTTTAGCAGAACTACATACTATTTTTACATAAATTCATGCATATAGAGAATTTAATTATATACATATTATACATCATCATTCTAGATTAATCATTTTGATGGAACAAAAAATTATATTTTATCATAAATTTATACATATAATTAAACTGCATTAATTCTATACATGACATTATTATTATTATAGTTTGACCGCTTTGGTGGAACAACAAAGTAAATATTTTTTTAAAAAATATATAAATAAGCCATAATTATATGCATGATATAATATATATATATATATATATATATATATATATATATATATATATATAAAAGATAGGGTTTTTACTTCTGACAGTCATAGGTCGTCCAAAGGTTGTGAAACAGATGACCTATGTATATAGAAGAGTGGAGAAAAATCCTAAGTAAAGGAAGGTCGTCTTAAGAGTTTGAAGAGGAAGACCGAAGTCAGGAGCAAAAAGCTGAAGATATGAAGCTAAATGTAGAAAGGTCGACTGAAGCTAAAGATTGGACGATCGATGATGGACTTGATCAAGAAAGATCGCTCGATGTGTACGAATGAAGTCACTGGGTGACCGAAGGTTCGAGGTCAACAGTACAACGGTTAAAGAATCGAGCGCTCTAGGGTTAAGTGGACACCCTATGAAGAAAAGAAGTAAAGGAGCTTTGAACTGAAGGAGAAGAAAGGTCACTCGAAGTTTTAAGAGTAAAGCAGTGGGCGACCGAAGAAGTTTGAAGAAAACTGTAAAAGAAGAAGAAAGGTCGCTCGATGGATCCGTCAGGTATCGGTGGGCGATTGAAGTAATTCAGAGAAAAGATGAAGAAACTCAGAAGAGGAAGAAAAATAGTTCCAAGTACTCAATAAGGAATCAGTGGACGACCAAAGAAAATTCGAAGAAAAAAAAGGTCATCCGAAGTATTCAGTGCGTAATTGGTGGACGATCAAAGGAGTTCAAAAGAAGAAGTGAAGTCAACTAAGGTCATCCAATGTATCTAGGAGGAGTCAGTGGACGACCGAAGTAATTCGAAGAAAAAGAAATGATGTCCGAAGTATTCAATGCGGAATCAGTGGACGACCAAAGTAGTTCAGAAGAAGAAAGAAGGTCATCTGATGTATCTGAGTGGAATCAGTGGACGACCGAAGTTATTCGAAGAAAAAGAAAGGACGTCCGAAATATTCAGTGCGGAATTAGTGGACGACCAAAGTAGTTCAGAAGAAGAAAAAAGGTCGCCCGATAATTCGTGAAAAATCAGCAGACTTAAGCAAGCTTGAAGAAAAAAATAGACTGACAAATTAGGTCATCTGATATGTTTTGAGTAAAGCAATGGGCGAATGTAGTAGACTTGAAGATGTCAACCAACGGCAAGAGCCAATAAAGGACACTCAAAGTTTCTGAGAGAAACTAGCGGGCGACCAAAGAAAGATTGGAGAAAAGTTCAAGTCAAGAAAGGTCGTCTGATGGATTCGTATAACATCAGTAGGCGACCAAAGCAACCTGAAGCAAAGAAGAAAAAGAAGCGAACACCCGATGTGTTTAGTGGAACAAGAGTGGACGACCGAAGCATTAGCCTACACACCGAAGGTTGAATTCACCAGACAGTGGTCGCCCGATGAGAAGAAGCGATCGACCGAGGAGTTGGTGAAAAGGATTGTACTTTGTTTAACGGCTAGTTTCTGCGAGAGAGATTAGACTGTTTTGTAAGGATATAAAGTTGAGTCCCAAGAGTCTGGAAAGTAACTTTGACCATTTAGATTCTGAGAAATTGTGAGCTTAATAGATAAGCCTTAGTTCCTCCTTCTAAGAGCATTCTTGTGAGAATCCATAGTAGAAGGAAGTCGTGAGTGTTCAATTATTGAACTCAAAATTGTAGAAGGTTTTCTCCTAAAGCAAGAAAGGAGAAGAAAAGTGTAAGGAGTCTTCGCTCTTGAAGAAGGAAAGATAGTGATATCCGGAGGTCTCGAGAAGATCAGAGCGAAAACGTAGGCCAAGAGTTTTGACTGAATCTCGTCAACAAATTTGTTGTGTTTGTTTTCTTTCTTCTTTCATTTTACTTTACTTGAAATTATCTTGTGATTGTTTCAGCTACGTAAAATAGTTTAGAGTCAAATCCAATTCACCCCCCTCTCTTGATGACATATAGTTCCTATAGGCTAGACCGCTAAAGAACATTAAAATTGCCACGTCACTTTAATTTGTTGAAAATTGCACACGTCACTTTAATTTGTTGGAAATTGGACATGTCACTTTAAATATGTTTATTGCTATCAGTAAGCATGGCACATGCATTCATGTCCAGTGACGGACCCAACTAATAGTTGAGGTGCGGGGGGGGGGGGGAAANTTAATTATATATATATATATATATATATATTATGGTATAAATATATTTGTATATAAATACTACAGATTTTACCTTTTTTGAACTCTTTCCAACTTTTTTTTTAAAATTTAAAAGTATATACATAGATGCGGATTTATGGAAAATAATCACTTCATATATGCATAGTAATAAATTTGAATCCTTGATGGATAATAAATCAAATTAATTACTTAATTATATATTTCCTTATATTTTATAAAGTTAATTATTTAATTATATATGCATAAAATTGACTCCTTTCTAATAATGGTTAAGTCAATAAAAAATGGCAGGTTTGAATTTATAATTATAATTGAACGTAAAACTTAATACATAGTTAATGAAAATAGTAGAAAAAAATTAAAAGGATAGGTGTAAGAAGAAAATTTTGATTATTATTTAGGTCATTTTTAACATGATATAATTTTCTATTATTTATAGATTCATTTTTTTATAGTGACTAAATATATTAAATTAGTTTATTTATTTTTTATAAAAATAGATTTATAGATATTAATTTGGTATTATTTTATATATTTAAATATACAAAATAATAATTCAATTCAAATATATTGTAGTAATTTTCACATTATTTTTTTTATACTTTTTAATCTTTTATTCTAAACTTATATTAATATTTAGACCCAATAATTTATACTAGTATTCTGCCCCCTAATTTTTTGTCCTGTTCATATCCAATTTTAATAATCAATCTTCCATTGTTAACATGTTCAATCAACTCCATAATATTAATAGGATATGGATTGGAAAATTCAGATTGATTAACATCCGAGCCGAAACTTGACTATTTGAATTTTCGATGGTGAGCATGCATGACGAGTTAAGATTCAATATTAATCTAGAATTCTATATACATGTTATCGTAATAATTTTTTAAAAAAACTATGCATGCATCATAACGTCATGATGCGTACGTACATCATCCTAAAATAAATAAAAGCATATAAAATAATGAAACTTTAATAAATGATTATAATAAAAATATATTTATTCAAAACGATTACTCTAATATCATATGTAATTTTTTTTCTTAATAAGCTAAAGAGGTGTTTTCTTACCGGTAATCTTTTCAGATTACTAATAATTTGAACTTAAAATTATTTGAGCACACCATATTACTTTGTTGACTTTTTTTAATGTGTAGACAATCTGAATTGTCTATGGATGTAGTTTACTTATGAAATTACTATCTAGATTATCTAAAAGGAGTGTCTTTTTATATTATCACCCAAGTGATAATCTTATTTATAATTTTTTTATTACAAAAGAAGGCTAATGGTATGGTAAAAAAAAGAAAAGACTAAAAATAAAGGAGGCACATAAGTTTCACTAGTGAGATTCGTATTTGAGGCACCACGCCCTTGTTTCCTAATCTTATTTATAAATACTTTTCATATTTGCCCTTTCGACTCTTAAATAAATCATAACATAATAAAACATACAATATAATAATAACATAAAACAATAACTTGATACCACATGTAAATTTTTCGCAAGGATCTAAAAATAAAATTAGTATATGCAAGAAGATATTAATCTAATTTTAAATAATAAAAATTAATTTAGATCTCAAAATATAATACTAAGATTTTGAATAAATAAATCTCATAATAAATAAAATATTTGATGCAGAAGATAAAATCGTAGAGATACATTAATTGATTTCTTCCCTTGGACGCATATGTTTTGTAACTTAATGGTAGAGAGAGAATCAATTTATAACTGTTTAATTTTAATTTGACATGTCAATCAAATAATCTGATGAGTTAATATTAAGTATTAAATTAATTGTAATAATTTTATCCAATCAAGATAGAATTAGAATTTCTCCATCAATAAGATATATATATATATATATATATATATATATAT
>LTAE01006274.1:0-25836 GCA_001647135.1 Pontederia paniculata
TATATATATATATATATATATATATATATATTATATTATATATTGAAAAATTAAAGGTGAGGGGGAGGTCGACCCCCTCCCCTTCTCTCGTGACAAATGTGGAACCATTCCTGTAATATGATATTATTTTATGTTTTATGAAAGATAACATTATAAGAAGACGATGGCACCCACTTATATTTTTTTATATTAAATTATAGATTTACTCTTCATCTTATAAGAAAACAATCAATAGAAAAAGAAGCTTCATTCAGAGATGGCACCCACTTGTATCCCTTGAGCCTCGAATAGTAAAAAATAATAATATTTTTATATGAATGATGATTAATTATAATAAATATTTTGATTGCTTATAAAAATTTATATAGTTGATTATTAATGTGAAATACATTAATATTATTTACCTACTTATTTAATAATGAGTCTAATGTAGTTAATAGATACATTAAACCCTTTAATAATTATTGTTATAAAATAACAATCTGATAAATAAAATATATGTATTGTGGATATTATAAAAAAAAATCATTGACCCATCAATTATTCAATAATTAAATTTTCGATTCTTATCTCTGTGGGGATAAAGATGGAACTCCATGCCCAATCCCCATAAATAAAAGGATAAATATTTTTAAAGATGCGAGGATAAAGATGCTGAAACTCGAGATCCAATAGGGAAAAAAAATTGCCCAAGTCCGAATTCTTTTGCTATTCCTTAGAGAAGTGAATTACCCTCAACGCGAGGAGCGGGCACTGTCCTCTCGCTCACGGGAAGATGGAATAATAGTCTTTGACCTTCATTTTCTATTTATTAATAGGTAAAATCGTAATTAAATAAATGCAAATCAAAACTAATAAAAAAAGTGTCTTGACAATAGTAAAGTGAAAGTATGGAAAAGAAATACAATAATGAACTTGACAACGTTCATAATTTATTATCAGAGATAAAAAAAATAAAGAGAGGTAAAAAGAAATTACAAAATTAAAGCGTATGCAGAGGGCACTCGTGGCAGCAAAACTTTCGACCTAAAGAAAAGAGTAAAATAATTCAAATGAGGCCGC
The DNA here is from genome assembly GCA_001647135.1 of Pontederia paniculata. NCBI lineage: Eukaryota > Viridiplantae > Streptophyta > Magnoliopsida > Commelinales > Pontederiaceae > Pontederia > Pontederia paniculata. Next base: position 1,063 of record LTAE01006274.1, read on the forward strand.
CATGACCCTCATCATGCCTTCCCAACCCAATAGCATACGCAAAAAGCATCATCATAATAATTAATTAATAATATATTATTATTATTATTATTACTTCTAAGTAATCGTCCCCGTGTTGGGCTAAACTTCTCAGCCCTTCACGTCAATTCCGTCAGCCCAAAGCCCAACCATATAACACAATTTGATATATAATAATATTTAAAAATAAATAAATAAGAAGCCTTGGCGTGTGGGGCTAAAACTCCCATACGTCCAGAAGTTTCTTCCCGCGGTCAACCTTTCAATAACCAATCAGCCCAAGGCCCAATATTTAATAAGCGGCCCACATTTCACGGCGTCTGCGCCACGTGTCCAGTTCGCGTCCGCACAACCCGTTGGACTCCCGCCCACCACCACTACGTGAAGCCCAAGCGAAGCAGTCTCAAGATTCGGTCAAGCCCAATATCGACGGTCCAAATCCGTTTCAGTAGCTGTTGCTGTCGACTTGTCGTCTTCTTAAATGTCAACTAAAAAAAAAATTAATTCGAATGAGAGGGAGAAAGACATATAAGAACATTCCTTAGCAGCCAAAACAAAGCAAGGATTTGTTGTGAGAGAGAGAGAGAGAGAGAGAGAGAGATGGGAAGCAGCAAGGTGCTTCTGATGTCGTGCTTCGGCGGCGAAGTGGGGTCGTCGTCGCGGAGCCTGGCGCCGAGGGCGCACTACCCATCGATGCCGACATACCCCAAGAAGGAGATCGAATACGAGGAGCTCGAGCGCACGGAGTCGGCCGAGAGGACGGCGATGCTGTCGGTCGTCGGCATGACCTGCGCCGCCTGCGCAGGGTCGGTGGAGAAGGCGGTCAAGCGGCTGCCGGGGATCCGCGACGCCGCAGTGGACGTGCTCAACAATCGGGCGCAGGTCGTCTACCATCCTGGATTCGTGACCGTGAGTTCTCTGACCTTTCCTTTCGGCCTTCTTTCAAAAGTTGTCTCTTTGATGATTTTTTTAATTATTTTTTTTGCTTATTTGGTGGTTGGTATGTTCTCAAGATATAAATATAAAACATGATATCATACCTACAAGTTTAATCTTTTAGGAAAATTGGGTGCACGTCAAGTTTGAGATAGCTGGATTGGGAATGCACCTTCTTGAGGTGATCTTTAGATAAGAGAATTGGGCAATTTATTCCTGAGTCCTGATACGAATTATGGGAACCACTATATATGCTCAAATATGAAATGAAACTTGTAACTTGAAAGGCGGCAACTTCGTTTTCCTTGTTCTATGGTTTGACATTGGACAAACATATTCCATTAGTTTGATGGTTGCATCTTTGTGTTCTTTTATCATTGACCAATTCTTTTTCTTTCTTTTTTTTCATTCTTGTTTCATTTCCCCAGTTTAGCTTCAAGAAAATACTATTTTTTTACATCAGGGGTGTTGTGTGTATATATGTAAGGACTTCAGGATATCATTAAACACTTAGTATATTTCTTTATTTATGCACCAACTAACATTCTCCATTTTGTATGACCTGGTACGGCAACTAACCTCATATGATAAATTAATTAAAGTATAAAAGGTCAACCACATTCTCTAGATAGACTACCAGAGGAAAACTTGGAAATAATTACCCAAGAAAAGAAAGACATGGAAAGTGGGAAAAGCAACCCATGGTTAAAGATTGAGAATCAGAAAATTTATCCACCATGGAGAGTGGGAAAACTCCTCTAGCAGTATCACTCACAATAGGTCCTGAGGAAGATGAAGCTTGTATAGTAGTGCCGTAATATGGAGCTAGATGATGCACATCCATTTATCATATGTAGAGTGCTCCTGGTGCTAATAACTATTTCATGTTTAATTGTTAGGCTTAAAAAGTTTTTTTCTTTAGAGGGGGTTACACTTAAAAAGCTCACTTCATTTTATTTATATGAATTTCAACAGTTGGTTGGCTAAAGTGATACTGTCTTTGGTACCAACAATAGAATGCAAAACTAAAATTTCAAAAAGTTCCCTTGTTGGGAAGGGGGATTGTACCTAAGCGTTCGTTCATTTGGTCTGGATTGTACCTAAGCATTCATCCAATCCAGACCAAATGAATGAATGCTTAGGTACAATCCCCCCTCTCAACAAGGGCACTTCTCAACTCATTCTTTGGTGCCCTTGTCGGGAGGGGGGATTGTACCTAAGCATTTGTGACTTCTGGTACCCTTGTTGGAAGCACATAATGTTATCATTGTATTGTTACATAACATAATTTAAATTGCTAACTTGAACTGGAAATTGTTTTCTTTGAGCTCCTAGTGTGCTGAATATAAGATTAGCCAAAGTCAAAATCTGCTAATCATGTTTGAATGTTGAAAACTAGAGCACAATGCAGATCTATCAGCTCTCATTGAAGGTTTAAACCAGATATATTGAGTAAGGACATATACTATAATCTAAAATGTCTATATTAAGCTAATTATATGATCTTCTGCCAACACACAATATTCAATAATATCACAAAATGTTCTAAACTAGGTTAATGTTCAGCAATGTGCTTTCTGATGATACAGTTGCATTCACTTGCAGGAAGTTGCAATTAGAGAAGCAATTGAGGATGCGGGCTTCGAGGCAGAATTGAGTAAAGATGAATTGAAAGAAAAATCTATTCTAGTGTGCAGGATGCACATCATGGGAATGACTTGCACTTCTTGTTCAACCACCGTTGAGTCTTCTTTGCAATCTGTTCCAGGCGTACAAAAGGCTATAGTAGCCTTGGCAACTGAAGAAGCTGAGATTCATTATGATCCTAGGGTTGTAAATGTCAGCACACTCATGCAAGCAGTTGATGACACAGGTTTTGAGGCTGTACTTATTGCTACAGGAGAAGATAGGAACAGAATAGAGCTCAAAGTTGATGGAGCATTTGACATAAAATATATGTTAATGATTAAGAATTCTCTTGAAGAACTAGCAGGGGTGGATGATGTAGACGTTGATGACAGCCTTCAAAAGGTAACAGTTTCTTACAAACCAGATCAGACAGGTCCCAGGGATTTCATTGAACTTATTGAATCAACAGGAACTAGTCAACTAAAGGCATCAATTTATCCAAAAGTAAGTGGAAAGGATCTTCAAAAGCATGAGGAGATTAATCAGTATTATAAATCCTTCCTTTGGAGTTTGGTTTTCACTGTACCAGTGTTTCTCACTTCTATGGTGTTTATGTACATTCCAAGGATCAAAGAAGGGCTAGATGAGAAAGTAGTGAATATGTTAAGCATTGGATCACTTTTGAGATGGATTTTATCAACTCCTGTCCAGTTCGTTATAGGGAGAAGGTTTTATGTTGGTTCATATAAAGCTTTACGTCATGGATCAGCAAACATGGATGTCTTGATTGCCCTTGGAACCAATGCGGCATATTTCTATTCCGTCTATTCTGTGCTTAGAGCAGCAAATTCACAACATTTTGAAGCAACTGATTTCTTCGAGACTAGTTCAATGTTAATTTCATTTATACTTCTAGGAAAATATCTTGAAATTTTAGCTAAAGGGAAGACATCTGAAGCCATTGCAAAACTTATGGATTTGACACCTGACTCTGCACTACTATTGATATATGATAATGAAGGAAACGTGGTGAATGAAAAAGAAATAGATAGCCGTTTGATTCAAAAGAATGATGTCATTAAAGTAGTTCCTGGTGGGAAGTTAGCTTGTGACGGTTTTGTTATATGGGGTCAAAGCCACGTCAATGAGAGCATGATTACTGGTGAATCAAGACCAGTTGCAAAGAGGAAGGGTGATACTGTTATAGGAGGTACAGTAAATGAAAATGGTGTTCTGCATGTCCGAGCAACACATGTTGGGTCAGAAAGTGCCCTTTCACAGATTGTTCGACTTGTTGAGTCTGCGCAAATGGCTAAAGCTCCTGTTCAAAAATTTGCGGACCGCATTTCCAAGTATTTTGTGCCTTTGGTAAGTCAGTCTGACTTTTATTTGTGCCATTCAAGATAATCTACTAAATCAATTTTACATGTCTTATAGAATTATGAATATCTCTGAAACACGATAATACTAGTCCTGACAATGCTTAGAAAAATATGATATGCCTTGTTGCAATAATTTTAAACTATTCCTTCATCTCAGGTTATTCTTCTTTCATTCTGTACTTGGCTCGCATGGTTTTTAGCTGGAAAGTTCAATAGCTATCCAAAATCATGGATACCCTCGGCAATGGATAGTTTTCAATTGGCTCTACAATTTGGGATATCTGTCATGGTCATAGCCTGCCCATGTGCCCTTGGCCTTGCAACTCCAACTGCCGTTATGGTTGGCACTGGTGTGGGAGCATCTCAAGGTGTGCTTATTAAAGGAGGGCAGGCACTGGAAAGTGCACACAAGGTCCGCAAAACTAAAATTTTAATTTTATTCTCCTTTGACTGTTCTTGTTTTCTGATGCTCTTATATTATATTATATGTTGTACACCAGTTTTGTTGATAGCCTTTGTTGACACTAACTAATTTTGCCAATGTACAACAATATCTACAGAATGTCATCATGTAGGCACTTCATGTCTATCTTCCACAGAAATACTTCATGAATGAATGAATGAATTTCTATTTTAGTTGCTGAATCTAATTTATCCCAACGTAATTAAGTTGATGCCATGTGCAGTGGTTAATTGGATATTGATGTCATGGAGCATGAGAAACCTTAAATGTTTCGTTGATTAATGATACCTCTGAATTTTTTTCTAACAACAGCACAACACTATTTTGCAGGTGAATTGTGTTGTATTTGACAAGACAGGCACCCTTACTACTGGGAAACCTGCAGTTGTTAGCACAAGACTCCTGAAAAATATGGCACTGAGAGAATTCTATGAGTATGTCACATCTGCTGAGGTAGGCTCTCTTACTATGAAATTCTACGACATTATCGCGTAAATGAAGTTAGTCCCTCAAAAAATAAAGGAGAAGAGATTAAGGACACTAGAGTACTTGACACTTGAATTTTTTCTCGAGAAAAACATAGACAATAACACATAAGCCTGGGGAATATATCTGATCATATCCATTTAGCAATTCAATATCATACTATATCATTCCAAGTTTCATGGATCATGATTGGTCTTGCTGATACATATCCCTCCAAGCATTTCACATAATGCTTATATCACTATGTACCCTTAACAGGTGAACAGTGAACACCCTCTTGCTAAAGCCATTGTTGAACATGCCAAAAGGTTTAACACAGAAGATGAAAATGTACTGCCTGAAGCTCGGGATTTCACTTCCATCACAGGCCATGGTGTCAAAGCCTTAATCAGAAATAAGGAAGTCATGGTTGGAAACAAAAGTTTAATGTTGGATTCAGGTATCCAGATCCCAGATGAAGCTACCGAGATTCTCTCAGAGACAGAGAAAATGGCACAAACGGGAATCATCGTCTCAATAAATCAAGAAGTCACTGGAATTATCGCAATATCTGATCCACTGAAACCTGGTGCTCAAGAAGTAATTTCTCTTTTGAGGTCCATGAGAGTGAAAAGCATAATGGTAACAGGGGATAACTGGGGAACAGCAAAGGCAATTGCTGAGGAGGTTGGTATTGACGAATATATTGCTGAAGCAAAGCCAGACGAAAAAGCGAAGAAGATCAAAGAATTACAGGTGCCTTTTATTCTCTTATCTTGTCTCTGCATCATTTATCAGTTATTTTCATTTATCATCATGCAGATGCAGTCACAAAGGATTGAACATGTTAATACTTTATTTTATGTTTAAGAATATTAGTATTATTTTCCAGTACTAATATCATTATGCTTCTTTTGGCATAATTCTGAAATTCAAAAGTCAAATAAAGCATTAGTATTTTTCGTCATAACTGTCTTAATAATAACGTTTCACGGGATTTAATCTTGTATTCCCTCCTTGCATGTTCAATGCACTTAAGTACTCAAACCAACCATTTGTTGGTACAATATAAATCTTGGTCTTAATGCACTTTTGTTGTTTCCAGTTGTCTGGATTGAAGGTGGCGATGGTAGGTGATGGAATTAATGACTCACCTGCACTTGTTTCTGCCGATGTTGGGATGGCCATAGGTGCTGGAACAGACATCGCCATTGAAGCTGCTGATATTGTACTCATGAGGAGCAATCTGGAGGATGTAGTAACTGCCATAGACCTCTCCAGGAAAACTTTCTCTCGCATCCGCTTGAACTACATTTGGGCACTCGGTTACAACATAATCGGCATACCAATTGCCGCCGGAGCGCTTTTCCCATCCACTGGATTCCGATTGCCTCCATGGATTGCTGGTGCTGCGATGGCAGCTTCTTCAGTTAGTGTTGTTTGTTGCTCCCTCTTGCTGAAGAACTACAAAAGACCCAAGAAATTAGACAGCCTTCCCATCAACAGAATTACAATCCAGTAGTAAAGTATAAATATTGTGCATGCCTTTGATTCCTGTATATAAAAAAAAGTCCCTTCCTGCGATCAGTTAATTGAAGTTTGTGTTTGTGAAAAAAAAAATCATCATCATAGAATCCTAGGATTCCTTTGTAAGCCGCATTCCTGCATTTCTTTCTTTTGTGATGTACGTTGATATTTGTTTTCTTTGCCTTCAGAAAGCAATGTTATATATAATAATTGACATGTTAATGGTACAATTTCGTGAAAGAACTTCTGGAACCTCGTGCATTTGCAGATTGTAGGCATGTTGTCTTGTAGAAACTTTGAGCTTCTAAATTTTACTTAAATCTAGTAATTGTCTTTTGTTTGCCTCCATTTGAATTAGAGGTTAATGCAGAGCAGATTATTCGAGCTGTAGTTTTTTTTTTTTTCTGTAAATTTTGGCATCCAAACGTGCAGTGACTTGGTAATTTATTTTGAAAGATAAATTGAAGATCAATATGATCAAGTGTGTTGAATGTTAAAGATTTATCCTTTTCTAGTGTGTCACTGAAATCCCGATTCTACTAGGCCTAACCCTTAATTTTGTCAGAGCCAACTCATTTTTTTTTGTTATACAATCGGACGCTAAATCTTTCTTTTCTTGATTTATTTTGCCCCCAAATTTATCTCAAAACCTTACAAAAATAACTTTAAAACGTGTTTTTGAATTTGTGTTTGTTGATTAAAAAGTAGTGGTGAACGGAGAAAACAATTTTCTAATAAAAAGAGTAAACAAATTTGTTTTTTTTTAAGTAAAAAGATTTTTTCTAAAACATTGTCTTATATGTTTTAGCTCAAATAAAAAAAATATTTTCTCTTTTATTTACTTTTAAAATATACAACAAAAACTCCTAAAGGAAGTAAAATCATTATTTTTAATTCCGAAATTCAAAGTTATAAAGAAAAACTATTTCTTTCAAAAAGGAAGACATTCTTAAATTCAATCTATTAATTTCTTTATGAACAACCTTTTTCCAATGAAATAATTATCTGAAATTCAAAAGTTGATCGGTGGTTTGACATTGTACGTAAACTTTGTTTGGCATGTGCTAAGAGTTTGGATAGTTAGCGATAAACAAATAGAGAATTAATTTGTTGAATTTAATAAAAAAACAAATACATCGTTTCAATAAACAAAAAAATATAAATAATTATTTAAATAGTTCAAATAATTATGTATTTTAAGTCAAATAAGTGATTTTTTAATTCTTTTTTATATTAATAAATAATAATAACATAGATATTTAATCAAATAATTAATAAAATAATAATAAACAATAAACTGGTCACATTACATAAAGAATAAGTGTACATATGAATAGTAATAAATAATAAAATATTTTGAATGTATATTAGAAATGAATAAATTTCAATATCTGATCTTTGAATATTTTAAAATATTAAATTTTAATCATTTATCGTTATTACTAATTATATTTGATATTGAAATGATATTTTAAAGATATGTCAAAACTCGACGACATGTAGTTTAGTTAATCTATTAATAAGATCGAAGTTTGAAGTTATTATATTTGAATGTATGGTTGGATACTTGAATCCCGTTATTGATGAATACCTTTTTGCATAAACAAAAATTAACATTGGAAAATAAAATCATAATGGATGGAAAAGCCCTTGATGATAAGATTCCATCTTATAGCTTTTAGTGTAACAAATTTTCGTTCTGTTAAGAATTTAACTGGAAAGCTGAACCATGTGCAATCTGCAAACAATACACCTAACGCTATAACCCATCTTTCTCTCTCTCTCTCTTTCCGGGGAGAAAATCGACCTCTCTCTCTCTCTCTCTCTCTCTCTCTCCCCGGTGGAGAAAATCGGGCCCATTGCTTTCTTCGAGTGGGCGAACCAGAACAAGAGGTCATCCACATAGTTGATTTGCACGATTATTTTGAGCCAATTGGTAAACCAAATTGAACACTGAATTAAAGAACGAGAAGTGATAATTTAATGTTTTTAAGATATTTAGAATGATATTGTTATGAGATATTACTATTTGAAGTTCTATGCTTTTGATGGGATTAACGAGATACCACTAGTTCTACATACCAATTGACAGTTTAAAAATAATATACAGAAATCAAATTACGTGAACTCGTTCTTAAATAGAATAATTTTAAATTCGATTTCACAATCAAGTTGTTGCATTCCTTTGTTTTAAGTTAATTTTCTGAGAATAAACCTTCCAAGAACATAATTATAGTATAATGACTTATAATATCACTAAATGAGCCTTTTTAAGTTAATCTTCTATCAAACTCATTGGTTATATTTTGAATACTTTATTAGGTTTATGGAATTTGCAAATTTTGTTGTTACCATAAAAACTTTTAAGCTGGGCCTTCACCATAATACGCACCCACCAACTGAACCCATTACAGCACGCTTAGCTAATTGCAATAATCATCGGTGTATTATTATCCTAATACAACTGTTTTTTGTCATTGAGAGAAACAACTTGAATGATAAAGATTGCATTAATATTATCTAATTAAAGACAAGCATTAATGCTTCTCTTATCAGCATTAATGCCACCACCACCTGTTAGTTGTGCTTTTCAACAGGGAGATCGTAATATGGACGTGACGACATCATGATGATAAAAAAATAGGCTTACATAACTTGAAGATATCATATGATAAGTTGCCTCTCATTCAGCAAGACCATGTACATTCTTCACTCACCTGGTTCAAGTCGACATTTCAGGTACTGTGACTACTGTCTGCTTTTATGATCAATGAGAGAGAGAGAGAGAGAGAGAGAGAGAGAGAGAGAGAGAGAGAGAGAGAGAGAGNAAAAGCTTCTGAAACTGTAGCCCTGCATAAAAGCTATCATTGGTGCGCCTCATAATTATCTTATCCTGCTGCACTCAGAATCCATTCAATCAGCAAGTTGCAATAATTTTGCTTAATTAAAATAAAAGCACCAACCTTTCGTCAAACTCCATACGACCAAACTCATGCATATTAATCAGACTTTTCACTCTATTGATGTTTGCTTATTGGATGTTCCAATTAGAAGTGTGTATTAGAATGCTTGTTGATTCAGTTGCTTCATCCAAAGGTCATGTCCACATATTAGGAAACTTTTAAAAATTGAGCGTATATATAGATTGACTTTTAGTATAAGTAGGAGAGGGCGGGTAAGTAAGTGTGCATACTTGTGAAGAATCTTGCAGTCTGGCACACGCTTCTTGTGTGTCTGGAGCCAAACGAGAGAGAGAGAGAGAGAGAGAGAGAGAGAGAGAGAGAGAGCAACACTGCATGAGTAGAAGAAAAGAAAAATGAGAAATACACGTAAAGAGTGGTGCAAGACATGCCTATGGACAAGGCGCAGGTCCTGATGTCGTGGTGATTTGGCGGCGAGGCTTGCATCTCAAGGCGGAGCCTATCGCCCAGACCGCACTACCCTTCAATGACCAGAAGAGAGGCTGCAACCGGAGATACAGCACCTGAGAACGAGATAAAGAACAAGAAGGTGGCGCAATTCTTGGTGGTTGGTATGGCTTGCGTCTCATGCGCGGGATCGGTGGAGAAATCAGTCAAGCGGCTGCCCGGGGTTCATGATGTTTCCGTGGACGTGCTCAATGACCATGCACATGTGGTCTTCTATCCGACCTTCTTAACAGTCAGTCCAGTGTACCCCCAGTGTGCAGGTTGCATCATTCGAGCTCTATGTATACGAACTCTGATCTCATGGTGGCATTCTGTTGCAGGAAGAGAGAATTAGAGAAGCAATTGAAGATGTTGGCTTCGAAGCAGCGCTGGTTAAAGAGGTGATGGAAGAAAATACCATGCTCGTCTGCAGGTTGCACATAAGTGGGATGACCTGCACTGCTTGTTCATCTACTGTCGAGTCTTCTCTACGAGCTGTCCGAGGTGTGCAGAAGGCTTCAGTGGCCTTGGCGACCGAAGAGGCCGAGATTGAGTACGACCCCAGGTTGCTAACTGCCAGTGATATTGTGCAAGCAGTCGACGACGCCGGCTTTGAGGCTCTACTTATTGCCACAGGCCAAGATAGGGACAGAATAGAGCTCAAAGTTGATGGAGCACTAGAAGAGTATATGGATACAGTTCAGAATTCTCTTCAATCTTTCCCTGGAGTAGCTGATGTGTACATTGATGATGCCGTTGGCAAGGTTACTGTTTCTTACAAGCCAGATCAAACTGGTCCAAGAAATTTAATTGAAGTAATCCACTCGGCCACATTTGGACATCTCAAAGCATCATTATATCCAGAAGGAAGTGGAAGGGAGCTTCACAGACATAAGGAGATTGATCAGTACAAGAAATCTTTCCTTTGGAGTTTGGTTTTCACCGTACCAGTATTTCTGACTTCCATGGTCTTCATGTACATCCCGGCGCTGAGACAAGGACTAGATAAGAAAGCAGTGAACATGTTGAGCATTGGGGCACTGCTGAGATGGATATTATCAACTCCTGTGCAATTCATAATAGGGAGGAGATTTTACTCGGGTACATATAAAGCGTTGAAGCATAGGTCTGCAAACATGGATGTCTTGATCACACTCGGAACCAATGCTGCATACTGGTACTCAGTTTATTCCGTGCTCAGAGCGGCAACATCGCAAAATTTTGAGCCGATCGATTTCTTTGAGACTAGTTCAATGCTCATCTCGTTTATCCTTCTTGGGAAGTATCTTGAGGTGTTGGCCAAGGGGAAGACATCTGAGGCCATCTCGAAGCTCATGGATTTGGCACCTGAAACTGCCATCCTGTTAAGTTATGACAGCCAAGGAAACGTGAGTGGTGAAAGAGAAATAGATAGCCGTCTAATTCAGAAGAATGATGCGATCAAGGTGATGCCCGGAGGGAAGGTGGCTTGTGATGGATTCGTCATATGGGGGCAAAGCCATGTCAGTGAGAGCATGATCACTGGGGAATCATTAGCTGTTGCAAAAAAGAAGGGTGATGCTGTCATAGGAGGAACTGTCAATGAACATGGTGTTCTTTATGTCCAAGCAACGCATGTCGGATCAGAAAGCACCCTTGCTCAGATTGTGCGCCTCGTCGAATCCGCACAAATGGCAAAAGCTCCTGTGCAGAAATTCGCTGATCAGATTTCCAAGTTTTTTGTACCACTTGTAAGTCGAATCAAGTCTTTTTCCCATCATATATATCCAAATAATGCATTAGTAAGAACAACTCACATTTCTGAAACATTTAATCGTATTCCTGCATCTTCAGGTTGTCCTTCTTGCCTTATTTACTTGCCTCACATGGTTTCTGGCTGGAAAGTTCGACAGTTACCCAAAATCTTGGTTGCCAGCTTCAATGGATAGCTTTGAACTGGCTCTGCAATTTGGCATATCAGTCATGGTGATAGCCTGCCCATGTGCCCTTGGGCTTGCAACTCCTACTGCTGTGATGGTAGGAACCGGTGTAGGAGCTTCTCAAGGTGTGCTGATTAAGGGGGGGCAAGCATTGGAAAGTGCTCACAGAGTATGGATACTAGATACATTAACTAGTTCTGATTATTCTCGGCCGACAACTATGTTTACCAGCAATGTTTTTTCAATGATAGAACATAAAAGCATGTCTAAAACCATAAGCATCCAACATTAATAATTGTTGAACCAAATAGACCCTATATAGTAAATGAAATGAGATACCACATAACACTAATGCCCTTTATCTGTTCCCATTTTCCATTATTATTTGGAAATACAAAATATTTCCTCATAAAAGGACAAACAAATTGAAGCATTAAAGTAGGTACTTTTCCAAGAATTCACTCTGAGGAATTTGTAGTCATACCTCAATATTATTCTTTGCAGGTGAACTGTGTTGTGTTCGACAAGACTGGCACGCTGACCGCAGGAAGACCTGTTGTTGTTAGCACAAGGCTTGTGAAGAATATGATGCTGCGGGACTTCTATTGTTATGTTGCTGCTGCTGAAGTAGGTTCCCTGTTTCTAGGATCCTTAGTCAGCTTATGCTCAAAACCATCTCTTTACTCATATTCTGCCTTCGATTTATTCTTTCTTTTACTCATAAACGCCTCATTATGTGTTGTACTATGCTGCATTCTTAACAGGCAAACAGTGAACATCCTCTAGCAAAGGCTATTGTTGAATATACCAAACAGTTCAACACAGAACAAAATCTTATAATGCCAGAAACACACGATTTCACCTCTATAGCTGGCCATGGTGTCAAAGCCGTCATAAAAGATAAGGAAGTCATCATTGGAAACAAGAGTTTGATGTTGGAATCAGGCATTAGTATCACAGATGAAGTCTCTGACATTATTTCAGAAACAGAAAAACTGGCACAAACAGGAATAATTGTTTCAATCAATAGAGAAGTCACTGGAGTAATAGCAATATCTGATTCACTGAAAACTGGTGCCCGAGAAGTCATATCTCTTCTACAGTCGATGAAGGTGAAAACTATTATGGTAACAGGTGATAACTGGGGAACTGCAAACGCAATTGCGAAAGAAGTTGGAATCGACACAGTATTTGCGGAGGTAAAACCAGATGGAAAGGCAAAAAAAGTACAAGAATTGCAGGTATATACTAGTTTCTGTGCTTTAAGCAAGTAGGATCTTCTTCCCTATTTATGAGCCAATAAATTCGAAAGCATAAACTAATTTTAAATCTCATAAGAACCCAAATTTTGATGATCCAACAGTTACATCAGTGAATTGTTTTTGTTACCATCGGATGTTGAACATATGAGCATAAATAAGATTATTACATGACACATTTATCACACAAATAAAGATTTGCATATGTACATAATCTGTCAAAAGCAGATAAAGAAGTCTTTCAATTCAAAGGTTAATGCTTAATATACTGCATTTTGCTTCCAGATGTCTGGCTTAACTGTGGCGATGGTTGGAGACGGGATTAATGATTCACCTGCGCTTGTATCTGCCGATGTTGGGATGGCCATAGGTGCTGGAACAGACATTGCCATTGAAGCTGCTGATATTGTTCTTGTGAGGAGCAACTTGGAGGATGTGGTGACTGCCATAGATCTTTCTAGGAAAGCCTTTTTTAGAATTCGCATGAACTACATCTGGGCACTGGGCTACAACATCATTGGCATACCAATTGCTGCTGGAGTGCTTTTCCCATTCACTGGATTCCGCTTGCCTCCATGGATTGCTGGTGCCGCAATGGCAGCTTCTTCAGTTAGTGTAGTTTGTTCCTCTCTAATGTTGAAGAACTACAGAAGACCGAAGAATTTAGACAACCTTCCAATGAGCAAGATTATTGTTGAATAAATGTTCTTTTCTTTCTCAGACCTCTGTGCTTTTATGCAATCCATTGCAAAATAAAGTTATATAAATATAAGCAAGCTTCATATTCTGTTTCTCTTTTCAATTACATATGAGTCTTTAGCTGACTCACTTCCCAATTCTGATGGATTTTTTTTTTGAGAGAACTTTTTTTTGGCACCAAATGCTCGATAAACAATGTGGCTGGAATGTGAAACTAATGTTGACGTGTTTCTTCCTAGTAAAAGACCTGAGTTTGCATCAATTAGCACATATTTTCATCTACTAAACATGATATTTTTCAGAAATACATTCTGGACATGCTATAATTTGCTTACAGATTCATGACTTGACAATGGCACTGGACGCCAAGGGGATTCGATGATTAACCTGAACTCATATCAGCTGATGTTGGATGCCCCGAGATGTTGGCACAAACACTAAAACCACTGAGATTGTTTTTGCAAGGAACAACTTGGTGGTAACTGCCATTGGATCTCCCAAGGAAAGCTTTCTTGAGAATCAGCAAGAACTTCGGGTCAATTGGTTACAACATCATTGGCATACCAAATTCTACTCGGGTGCTTTTCACATCCGTTAGATACCTGTTGCCTCATTGAACACTGGAGCTGCAATAGAAACCTTTTTCAGTTAGGGAGTTCGCTGCTCGAGACATTTAAACACTAAAGAAAACCCAAGAACTTAAACAGCCTTAGGATTAGCAGAATTACTGTAGGGTAAAAGTATAAGAAAATTTATCACTTTTATCTCCGTATACTTACGTATTTGAGTAACTTATCTGTTGCGACGTAGATCTTTAGCTGACTCATTTCATGTTTTGATGGATTTATCCCGAGAAAAGCTTGAGCTTGTAAATCCTATATCCTTTTCTTTGAGGGGATGTAAATCTTATATTTTATTTTTGTATGCAACAAGTATCCAGTGTTTCAGTTATCAAAAGAAAAGGGTAAGAAACATTTCTTGCAGTCGATGCATATCCATGGTATTGCATTTGAGTACAAATCTCAACTGGCTACAGAAACATGTTTAAAATCTTTGCATACCATTCTGAAAACAGCCATTGTGCTGCCAAGCAATTACTTCATAGCTCCTTGATTTTGGCATTGTTCAGAGGAAACAAACCCAAGAGTGCTTATATTCATAGTCTCAATAAGGCTACATCCTGAGTCTTTCTTCAATCCCCTCTCCACCATCATGCTTCTTACAAATTCAACATCTACCCATCTCCCAGCTGAAGCGTAGATGTTGCCTAAAAGCACATAGTTTCCACTATTATCGGGCTGAAGCTCAAACAGATGCTTGGCAGCCAGTTCTCCTAGTTCCACATTCCCATGGATAACACAAGCACCAAGAAGAGCACCCCATATGGCATGATTTGGCTCAAATGACATTCCTCTGATCAGGTTATATGCTTCCTGCAACCTCCCTACTCGGCCAAGAAGATCGATTAAACATGAATAATGCTCAGCAAGAGGTTCCAAGTGATGCACGTCGAGCATTCTATTAAACAAGTTCAAACCCTCGTTTATCAGACCAGCATGACTACAAGCATATAACAAGGATGTGAAAGTCACTTCACTAGGAGCCACCCCAGACTTCACCATTCTATCGAAGAGCCAAATCGCAGTTTTTGCATGTCCATGCATTGCACATCCAGATATTATTGTACTCCAGGAAATAAAGTCCTTGACACTTAGGCTATGGAAGAGCTCCCAAGCCACATCCAAATTACCAGCCTTAGTATATACATCTATCAAGCCAGTCGCAACTTCCAAATGTCCCATGAAACCTATGATGATTAAGTAAGAATGTATATTAGCTGCTAGTTGCAGGTCTGCAGAATCTGCATATGCAGGGAGGAGGCTTGAAATTGTGACCAAGTCTGGTGTTACTTCTTCTCCTAGCATAAGCCTGAAATACTTGATAGCATCATCTGCTGCTCCTTTCCTTGAAAACCCTGATATTATTGCATTCCATGTTGCAGTTCTTTTCGAACTCTCAGAGAACACCCTTGAGCTGAAGTCCATGCGATTGCATTTAGCATACATATCAATAAGTGTGGTCTCCACAATGATATCTGACTTAAGCATGAGTTTAATGCACAACCCGTGGACACACTGGCCGTGCTTTATAGAATGCAAAGCAGCACAAGATGCACTTAATGCAGCCATCGTCACAGAATTTGGTGTGATTCCAGTGAGCTGCATTTGCCGAGCAAGAGCTAAAGCTTCTCTTTCATGTCCATGCAAAGCATACCCTCCGATCATTGTAGTCCATGCAATGATGTCTTTCTCGCAAACTTCATCGTCAAAAACACTTCTTGCCTCCTCCAATCTCCCACATTTAGCATACATATCGATCAATGCATTCCTGACAGGGACGTGTGCTCCGAACCCTTTCTCTTCCACCAGCTCATGTACCAATCTGCCTCTCCGCAGGTCCTTCAGAACAGCGCAGGCAGGGAGCACCGCAACCACAGTAGCTTCATCCATATCCAAATGAGCGTCCATCATTTGGTCGAACAGCATCAACGCCTCATCCGCGCACGAGTTCTGACAACACCCCGCGATCATCGTATTCCAGGAAACTGCCGAGCGACCAGGCATCCTATCGAACACCATGGCGGCACCGCCCCTGTCCCCGCAGTTCATATACGCAGCCACCAAGGAGTTCTGCACGTACTCGTCGGAGCCGAACCCGGAAGCCAGGACCATCGCGTGTACTCGAGCCAGCAGCTCCCGCGACGAGAGCTTCCCGCAGGCCTTGACGGCGAAGGGGAAGGTGAAGTTGTCGGGGCGGCAGCCGGAGGACGCCATGCGGGAGAAGGCGCGGAGGGCGTCGACGTGGAGGCTGCACTGGACGTGACCGCGGATGAGGGTGTTCCAGAGGAAGGGCGTCCTCTGGGGGATTCGGTCGAACAGGCGGCGGGCGTAAGGGAGGCGGCCGCAGAGGGAGTAGAAGGCGGCGAGCTTGGAGAGGAGAAGGAAAGGAGAGGGAGGCAGGGGGCGGTGGCCCGAAGGGAGAAGGAGGAGGCCGGAGGAGACGAGGAGGGCGTGGAGTTGAGTTCCGGGGCGGAGGGCTCGCGAGCGGGTGAGGGCTCGGAGGAGGAGGACACATCGCTTCGGGTTTAGAGGGAGGAGGGACGGTACAAGAGGAGGAGGAAGATGTCTCATTCGTCCTTCATGAGGAAAGGGACAGATTCAAATTTTGTGCTTTTTTAAAATGGTTAAAGTATGTGCAAAATAAGTTCAGCTCTTTGTCTAAGTTCTAAATTACTGAGATTCTAATAATCTTAAATACTAAATTTCAAGTGATTCTCCAACAAAAATATTGTTTCGTATATTTTGATGAAAACATTTAAAGAAAATAATAATAATAATTTGATCAATTGATTAGAAAAGTTAGGATAATAATTTTTCCTCTCTCGCAAAATTCTTTTTTATATTTTAAAAAAGTTATATAACAAACACAAAAAACAAATACCTTATGAGAATGTATTTTCGTCAAAATAAATAGAACTTACCCTGACACTATATTAATTTTGCACAAAAAAATAAGTTCGTCAAAAAATAAGTGAAATTTACTTTTTTTAAAAAAAATTAAGTGATTACATGAGTTCACAAAAAAAATTAATTTTACACGCCCATATACCTTCTAAATTTGCATAATACATTTCTTTGAAAAACACAATTGTAGCTTTCAGATTAGTTTTCGTTAGGTTAATCATATGTTAATATCCCATATTTGAAGCCGAATGAAGATTATTTACACAAGTTAGAAGTTGAGAGTTCTAAAATTTATCCTCCTAGCAATTTAACTTGTAACCTATTGGATGCATACGTTAGCATCATTGCATACTTATTTTCTTTCAACTATCAGGTAGCTCAATGAGTTGGGAAAGAAACAGAAAGTTTTACGAATTAAAATTGAATGGAACTCAGTGAAAACGTATATACAGTACTAAATTACATGTATAACCAATAGATGTGACAGTGCATCTTTTTATCTTTATAACATATGCATACTTATTCACAAATAATAATATTTGTCACACTGCCTAAACATCTTTGGTTGGCCTAGCAAAAAGACAACAAATCGTCTCAATGCATTTCGTCACATCGAAGAAAAAAAATTATAAAAAATTTAGGTTTGTCAAAAGTATCAATTTGGAAATAAAAAAAGTGAGATGTTTTCTACTTTAAGTAGAGTGAAGAAAGATTGCAGAATAGAAAAAAATTGAACAACCGATTATGATTTTTTATAGACGTCTAATTCTATCCGTCCTTCATTATCAGTCGTTACAACACATTGATGACTATGAATAGCTTATTGATGACTCTAACGATAATCTTCATAATGAGTACTCTAACTAGATGTGTTATCCAAATCCGACCCAACTCGATTGATTTTGTTCGGATTAGGTTGGATCGGGTTGATGACAAAATAGTCATCGAATCCGATCCAATCCGATCGGGTCGGATTGGATCGGATCATCGATTTATCCGATTGAATTTTTTATATATTTTAATTATTTTTCATAATATTTAACATCAATTATATTTTAAAAAATAAAGAAACATATTTTTTTCAATATTTTATAATGATCTAAAGGATATAAAGTATAAATTTGTAATAATTTAATTTTAAAGTAATATAAATTTTTTATTAATAATAAACTGATTTAAATTAATAAAAAATATATAAAAATTCGGGTCATCGGTTGGGTCAGGTTGATCGGGTTCGAAAAATTGAAAAATGAAACCGTTCCATTGGTGATCGGGTTATGATCGGATCGATTCGGGTTCAACCCGACCAACGATCCGATCTGACCCAATTGAGATAGGGTCAGTTCGGATTGTCGGATTCATCGGGTCGATCCGACCCGGTGAACACCCCTAACTCCAACGAATATCTCCATGATGATCATAACAATCATATAATTATAACGTAGATAATATATTTAAATTAATGATGAATATTACTTTTTTTCTTCTAATTTTTTTTATATTCATATAAATTAATGATGAATGTTATTTTTTTTCCTCTAATTTCTTTTTATATTCATATGAGAAGATGAGTAACATGATGCTTACTATTTAAATAGGTAATGTCTTCATTGAATCTATTTGAAAAATACAATTTTTTTTAATTGTTTTAGCGGAGCATCCCACTAACTTGGAAAGATCTTTCTTCTTTGTCCATATGAGATATGTACATCAAATGTTATACTAACCACCAACAAATGTTCTACTAACAACCAATGATCCCGGCCGTGCAACAAAAGTTGCACAGCAAATCTAGTACTGGTATCAAACACAGTCCAATGCATCTGTTCTCAGTTCCTATTTCCCACAAATGCAGCAGTCATCCTCCTCATCAACTCTTTCCTGTAAATTGAAACAAAAAAAAGAAAAAAAAGACATTACAACATATCGAGAATAATCATTAGATCTCATGCAGGGTGAAAACCACCAAATGCAATGTACATGTAACATTGTTTTCCTACATACCTTATGAGCTCTTTGTCGAGTGTGGCAGTGGAAAGGAACCCTCTGTTCTCCTCAGCTCTCCTGAGAAGGTAGGGAACCACCTGCTGCACAGGGCCAAAGGGCAGGTACTTGCTCACCTGGAAGCCTGCGTTCCTCAGCCCCAGGGACAGCCCCTCTGCCATCCCCATCAACTGTGCAAACTGCAGGCTCTGGCTCTCCTTACTCAGCCCCAGCTCCTCTGCCTTTGCTGCAGCAAGTTTCCCTACAACATTACAAGATGGAAGACATGTTTCAGTGATCATTTTGCTGATACTTTTCTGCTTAATGTCTATCAGACAAGATGAACAATCACAGCAAGGTAACCAATAAGAAGCTAAAACAGCAGAATTTAAACAAAATCTGGAATGAAACTTTGCAATCTGATCAAAACAATCAGAAAATTGACAAGGAAAAAACAAACGAAGTTTGGACTGTTGTAGGTTGACGACAGCATTGGTTGCAGATTCGTACCAGATTGAAGATTATGCGTAGCGAGCACCACTGCAGCCGATCTCCTCCTGACCCTCTCCAACAGGAACAGAGCGCAGCTGTTATAGCACTCGTGGGTGTCCTCGATGCTGCGGTGGACCGGCGACGCCGCGCCCAGGGACGCGGCCACCCGTACCTCCCTCGTCATGTAGGCGCCCCGCACCAGCTTGACCCCGAAGCAGATCCCCTCGCGCTCTGCGGCCTCGACTGCCCCCGTCAGCCTCTCCTTGGCATCTCTCAGGTAAGCTTGCAGCGTGCCGAAAACGAGCGGCCGCTCCCCGCGGTTGAACTTTAACGCCGCGGCGTAGGTGAAGTAATCGATGGCGGGCTGCACGGAGGCGTACTCGGCGTCGATCAGCAACGGGATCTCCGCGTCGGCGCACCTCTGGCAGATGTCGGACAGTCTCTCGTGAACTCGCAGTAGCTCGGCTTCCTCCGCTGGACTCAGGGGGGCAGGCGTCGACGGGGTGAAGTACAAGGGACTGCCGGAGGAGAGAACCGGGAACGAGTGAGATCTCCATGGGAGATGGAATGCTGCGTCCTTGTGCTCCCATCGTAGCAGGTCGCTGATCCTTTCCAGCAGAGAAATCGGACACAGCGCTGTGATCTTGATGCAAACACTGACCTGTAAATTTTTAGAAGCAAAGAACAAAAGATAAATTAAACTTGCATTAGTAACAAAAATCGTTTCTGGGCTAAATTGCGATCACACTACTAAAAATAAAGATAAATCTTAATCCTCCTGAAAGTTTTATCAAATATTTTTTTATAATATTTACATCACTAAAATAATTAAACAAATTAGTTCATTGTGACCTGTTAAGAATTTTTTAAAAGAGTTTTAGAAGTTTGTAGCATCACTTAATAAAATATTATGAAAAGAACTACGTCAAACATTCTAGACGTAAAAGTCAACAAAAGTGTTCAGAGCTCCATGTTTGGGGTCTCGTTTGGTAACACGTGGCGAGTTCTCACGCACGCTCTCCGACCAAGATTCCATTGGTGGAATATACGGTCCAGATTAGCAGTCAAACATCGAACAACGGACATTAAATGGACCAACCATTCACGCTTTCTTGATCCCAAATACCACGCCAAATAAGGCAAGTCACAAGAAAAGAATGGGGGTAAGAAATAAGAATGATGCAGGAGATCTTACGGAATTGGGCGGTAGCGACGACGCCGTCTCCACCGTCCGCCGGAACCCGGCCACGTTCCGGCCGCATGCCGCCGCGTCCTCGGCGTCCTCCATCCCGAAGTCCAATATGCCGCGCAGCCCCTTCCCCTCCCACATCGCCCTCGCGGCCCGCGCCGCCTCCTCCGGCCCCTCCCCGGCGCAGAACTGACGGTGCACCGTCGCGCGGACGGCCGCTTGCCCGAGCCGGCTCCCGATGACCGCCTCCGACCGCATGACGGCGGACCCGACGTCGACCAGCGGCCCGACGGCCATGGCCTGCAGGATGGCCAAGGAGCGGAGGAGGGCGCCCGTGGGCGCGGACGCGAAGAGCCGGCCGGTGTCCTCGAGGTCGATAGTGCTGCTCGGGGGGACCTCTCCAGCGATGGAGGAAACCTTCTCGCCGGCGAGGGTGACGGAGGAGAGGTATCGGGCGGAGACGGGCGGACGGAGCTTGGAGGAGAGCCTGAGCGGAGCCACGGCCATGGTCGAGAAGGGCGGTGGCGGTGGCGGTGGCGGTGGCGGTGGTGGGTGGCTTCCAAATTGATGTTTAAAGAGAGAGATGTGGCGTGCGCGCGAGGAGGACGCGGTCCACGTTAAATTTGGTTGGGACACGGCGGAAGAGTTGGGTGGCGGTGCGTTACGAGGAGATGAGAGGAGCTTTATTGACGACGAGGCGTGCGCTGTTGTAACGTAAGGCGTAGGACGGGCAAGGTGAGTCATGGATGACACAGATCCAGATCGAGATCGAGATAAGGATGTGTTCATTTTTTTCCTCCTCCGGCCTTTCTTCTTTTATTCTTGTATAAGTTATCATTTGACCAAGGGAACTTGTATTTTACTTTTGCATCTTTTTTTTGGATAACTAATAATTGGAAAGAATCTTAATTATTACAATAATTAATACACAATAATATTGCAATAATAGGATTTGAGCAAATGATGAAGTTTTAGATTTTTAATTATTTTTTACATAATTAAGTATTGAATTTCATATAATGATTGATTTCATCCTTTATTTATTTTTCGAAAATCTCCCCTTGATTATTTCCTTAATTTTTGCATATGCAAATTAATGTAAAGGATTCCTTGCCCGGTAAACTTCATCATTCCATGTCGAAAAATCGTTTAAACATGAAAACGACGTTTTCAAAATTAAACGATTTTTGGACAAAAAAAGGGACGATCTTTTTTGCTGATTACTTGATAGCGTCCTCTTCGTATTTAAATTCAATGAAATTTTCGTGTAAATGGAAAGAAAGAGTGTAAAACATATTAATCCATAATTATAACGCATTAGTTATTACACAAGAAAATATCGTCAAATTCGAAAATTTACCCGGCACGACAAATAGAATGAAAAAAAAAAACATAAATTTAAGAGTTCAATTAGAAAAATAAAATTATTTTGTTCAAGTTAGAGCCCATCCAAAAAATGCGTAAGAGCCCAATAGGCCGTTTTCATTTATAATATATCTTGCTTCTTTATTAACCATTCCTTTTTTAGTTACTAATATATTAATTTTGAATGATTTAATTTTCTATCTATTATATGGAACTCATTTTTTACATAATTAAAATGTTAGATTTAATTTTTATACTGTAGTCACAATAATAGATGTATTTATATTCAAATTTTAATTATATTATTATTATCATCATCTTCATCATCATCATCATCATCATCATCATCATCATCATCATCATCATCATCATCATCATCATCATCATCATTATAATACCAAAGTAGAGTTTAAAAAATAACTAGAAATCATGAGAGAGTGATTTTTTCTTTAAATGATATAGAATTGTTTCCTTTTAAAAGAACTTTTTATCATAATTATTAATTAAATTGTGAAGAACTATATAATGTCATGGGTTCGCTCCTATGTCACACCAACTTATTTCACGTGAATTCCATATACATTTCATAAATATCACCTATAGCACATCACATATTTTTCACTCTTGGTGTCGTCACAGTTTCTTAAAGGTCATAAGGGTCATCGTGGCCACAAGTTTGAGTGTCTTGGCAATTGTCTCTAAGGCATAAGGCTAGGGCCCCATGTGATGAAAAAACTGAAAACCTTTCTATTTAGTGTCGATGTTCTAGTGAAAGCTTTGATTATGTTAAAGATATACATCAAGCCAATGGTGACTTCCTTCTTTTTATAATTCATAACATTGATATCAACTCGCTTTGGACAATCTCTCGTCTAATGTGCACGATCATATATGTAGCAATGACTTAGTGTTTTTGAGTCCTTACCCTTGTCTTATGGTAAGGTTCTTCCTTTGAGCTTCTTTTTCTTTGTAACCTTGCGAAGCAATCGACTTGCCTCCACTTGTCTCCTTTAACTAGTGATTTATCTTTGTGGCCATTGTCCTTGCCAAAAGGCTTCAATTGATCTAGCTTGGGAATTTACACAAGAGCTTCAACAACAATGAGTAACAGCAAAGGTTGGGATATCATCAACGATTCAACTCTGTGGGGATCCGAGCTTGAGTTTACCCATAAATCCTCCTCAAATGGTTACCTAATCCACATGTGGATTGTTACAAATGATATCAAAGCATATTTCTTTGATGCCAGTTTATTGTGAAATTTGTGCGAGAGAGAAGAAATCACATGTAGAAGGAAACACTAATATTTAATGAGGTTCGCCCTTAATTGGGTTATATTTGTGGCCAAAAGCATATAATTATTCATAATTGGAGAATTGCAAATAAGGTATACTCGAGCCCCAAAGAAGGCTCATCAAGGATCTCCAAAACCCTCTTTGGGCTCCAAGCGGGTCGCGCAAGTTACCCCAGATTGGGTCTCTCCCTATGAATATCAAATTGAGATTAACCCAAAGAATTATAATTGGAGATACCATTAAGGTTATATCTCTCTTATTTATGTCCTTTTGAATCTACACTCCTACATTAATTGAAAAACTTGAAATCCTAAATATGAATAAATTCTAATTAAATAAGAAAATAGAATCTTGAATAAATAGGATATAAAATCTCACTTCAAATCTAAACTCTTACAAGGATTCAAGTTAAACTCTAATGAATGCTCCATGTGACTTCAATTCCTCCTATGACAATAAAATTATCATACTTCATCAACATATTTGGATAAGCAAAATCTCTTGATTTGCCCACCCATATCTCATGATGTGCCATGCATCGCACCTAATAGCTCTTATTGCACTCTTTGCCACTCGCATAACTTCTAGCTATGCCAACACCACTAATGCAACTCCCATCTGCACACTATGAACCGCCTGTATAGCTCTTAGTTGTCTTGCTCTGTCTGTGTAACTCCTAGTTGCACACAATGTCGCCCACGCAGCTCCCAATTATGCCTTCACTAACTATGTAGCTCCTAATAGCATATTATGTCACCCACGCAGCTCCTAGTTGTGCCTTTCACAATCTATGCAGCTCACAACTACACACAAACCCTTCCACACAGCTTCCATATACTCCTAATACTCACGGTCACCCTGATGGCTACCTTGTGAAATCTTGTATGTTGCCCTTAACAATGCCCTAGTGATGACCTCAAGGATGACGCCCCTTGGTAAGGCACCATGATGACAGGGAATTTACTCTTTGCTTTTATACACAAAGACTATACTTTTTCACGAAATTGTGCATCAATCATATACATTGTTATGCTATCTTAAGTCTTTTACATGATTTTAAATTCCCTGAGTTCTTATCTACACCTCTCGTCCCCTGTGATTATTTCTAGCAATGAATTGAGTATTTATCCTCAACTTCTTCTCACATGATTAACAACATCTATGCTGGAGCTTCACATGGGGGTATCTGCACTGAAAGACCGGACCTAGGGGTATCCACAGC
>LTAE01006275.1:3179-25832 GCA_001647135.1 Pontederia paniculata
TATATATATATATATGATTGTAAAAAGGAATTACAAAATTATTTGCATTTTGGAAAGATGAATACCCTTCATCCCAAATCTGACTCAACCCAATTAATTTTCATCGAATTGGGTTCGGTCGGGTTGATGAGAAATTAGTCATTGAATTTGATCCACCCGATCTCCATTAGGTCGGGTTGGATCGGATTGGATCATCAATTTATTCGATTAGATTTTTATTTTTTTATAATACTTAATATTAACTATATTTAAAAAGAAAATAAACATATTTTTCCAAAAGTTTGTGATACTTTTCAAGGATATAGAGTATAGATTTTAATATATTTTAATTTGAAAGTATAAAATCATTATCAAGAATAAATTGGTTCAAATTTTATAAAAAAATATATAAAAGTTTAAGTCATCGAGTTATGCGAGGTTGATCGGGTTTGAAAATTTGAAACATGTAATGGACCCATTGGCGATCGGATCGGTTTGGGTCCAACCCGATCAATGACCCGGTATGATCCAATTGAGACTCGATAGTTCAAATCATTGGGTTCATCGAGTCGATTCGATCTTGTGAACATCCCTATCCTTCTTCAATACATCATCATTACACTCTTAATTTGTTGATGTCCTTTCCCAAGCAATGTAGTTAAAATGAAACAAATAAAAGAAATTATAATGACATTGTATCAATGGTTTTGAATTAAGAATAAATGTTTTGTCAACTACTTCAACGTATTTTCTTTCGTATTGGCATGCATAATTGTTTAAAATCATTTATCTCAAGAGAGTATTTGTTATACATTAGTCGGATTCTCGTGGGTGAATCAAAACAAGAGTTCATAGTAGGTTTGATCCATCGAGTCACCCCCATAGTCAAAAGGACATTGGGTATGATCTCTGAGAAGGACAACGGGAAGGATCTCTCTTATGTCAAAAGACGAAGGGCCTAAAGGATTTGGATAGCTTATGAAAAGTAGCTTCATCAAGGGTCTAACCTTGAGAGAGATCAAGGTTCTTGAATGCTAAATCGCATGAGAGCCAACTATCTTTATGCATCATATGACTTTTTGGACATTTTTGGAATTTATGTGTAGATGATATGAAACTATACCAATGATTATTCCCTTGAACGGACCTTCAAATCTTGGTTACCTATTTCTATTCTCAAGCAATTCTTCATTTTGTTTCATGTGAATTTTAATGTTTCTTTTTCAAATAAAAATACCAAAAATATATACTTAAATTTTTCCTGATTTTTTCGCATCCAAATTAATTCCGTCAACTTGATTTAGTTTTTTTAGCAGTTTAGAACTGGTAGTCATTAAACATTTTTTCCTTATTGATTCGATATCTTTCATACGATGATAGAGACTTTATGTAGTAGTAGTCCAAGTTATATGTTCAAGATTCTTTTAGAGTTTTTGTGTGCATCCATCAGTTTGAGTTCTCTATTTTATGTGATTTCACACCCTTTGAAAAATCACTATCACGGGCATGGATAGTCCGAGCAATACTCACAGGGTGTGTGATGCAACATTTGTTTACATGAAAATATATGCTAGCAAGTGCACTTCAAGTAATAAAGTGTAACAAATATAGAGTTATTGATCCCACGAGAAACAAACTAACAAACTATGTAATATCAGAAGTTAATATGAGATAGACATTGGATTCGAAGAAAGTTTTAATTTTAAGAAAAAGAAAACAAAAAATAATATAAATTATAAATAATAACTAATGATGATTAGAGTATTGATGATAGAGATAATTGTAGACAAACAATGCTTAACATATGCAGACAATAAAGCATATATTTGAATCCTCAAATGGATTAAGAACACCTAATTATGATTTTTTATGGGTAAACCTATCATCCTAAAGTCTAGTAAAACTAAAAGCACTCCTTAACAATTTTACTTTCAAATTACTCAAACTTAAGATGTAGGAAGATGTGTTCCTAAACTATTGAACCACTCTTAACCGAATAATCTAATAGACCACAAATATAATCATTCTTAACAGATCTAGTAATATAGGACATGTATTTCATGAGGTAGATTGATCACATTGTATACTTAATAACCGACTACTTTATTAAAAACTATCTAGCAATCACGTTCATTAGAAAACGAAGAAAACTAACATATAATACTATCATAGGTTTACAAGTTTGTGCTAGCATTAAAACTATTACAACCATAAAGATTGTCTGAAAATTTATGAAAAATATCATCCCAATATAAGGTAGAAGTGAGAAAATATTCTTCTGCACATTGATGGGCATATGAACGATCTTCGTTACAAGTGTAACACGTGGAATTCTTCTCAGCAATCATTTCAAATGCTCACATGTTCTTGACTTAGAAGCTCAAGTTGATGACTCATGGAATCAAGATTTTGATTCAAAACATGTGTATTTTGTAGCCTATTAAAGTTCTCAATACAATTTGATAAGGTTTCAAAAAATATTACCATGTCATAGTAAGGAAATTCCATTTTGAAATTTGTAATTGAATTATAAGCTGACAGTAAACCCTTCCAAACACGATCATATTTTATTAATTATTTTTCAAATTGATCACCTCAGGTACCTAAATAAATTAGGAGTCCTTCTGATATTGAAAAATCTTCGAAAGATAACCGAAATCAAATCTTGTCTGTTTGTAATTGTTGATGATGAGTTTTAATGGCCTTTATAGGAAAAGTTGATATCACATAACATGAAATGATATCAGGGACCATGAGTAGGGATCAATGCAAATGTGACAACTGCAAAATGCTATACTTAGGACCAATTATGACATAGTAACAAGAACAATTACGAATATATCTTCACTAGTTCATTTTCTATGAATGTTATAACATTGGTTAATGACCCGTGAGATGTAATGGCAACACCCTGTGATAGCATATCACATCGTTATATTCTAAAAGTTGTAGATTACATCTCACTGGATAGGTGGTTACTTTTGCCCCATGGTCATGATAAGTTATTCTTATGACCGTCATAGCTCTATCAACTTATTGGCTTCAGTGCCAATGGTCGTGATATTTAGTTGTTTCTTGTTATGTTCACTTGATAGTGTACTGAGTTGTTGTCATGGTCATGACATGCATGTAAATGATTCATGAAATCTAGAATTGTTAATGTTTTGTTTGTGAAATTGAATAGTTTCATCGTGTAGTCTCTTCTTTGCCATTTCTTCACTTCCTCGAAGTGATTTTATAAAAAGAAAATAAAAAATTTGGTAGACCCTTGACTCAAAGAAATAAAAGAAAATGATCAATGAAATTGATGCATGTTATGATAAAATTAATTGAAATTATATTAAATATAAACCTAAATCTATGTTGGATTATGCATGCATCAAATTGCTCTAAGCTTAGATTCTTCCTTGTCCTTAAGCAATGTTCAAGACAAGGCCTAGTACAAATTAAAGTTTCAATCATAGCTTCCACCCTATAAAATATCTACTCTTCTAGCATCATTGTTTTTATACACACATCACCAAAGTATCTCTCCTCTTTCCAATAACCCAACCTTGTAGAATTTCTAAAACTTGGACATATTTAAATTCATTCAAGTTCAACCCTGTGCAAGTAAATATATAGTCTATTTCACAACAACAAAAATGTTGGAAACAAAAGTGCAAGTTGAACTTATTTTTATTTTGTGGTAAAAAATTCAAAAGGTCTGCACTTTATTGAGTTCTAATCTCTAGAAATGTTTGCATAATAAAGTCTGTGTAGCGGGTTTTCTTAGGGTAACAAGTATTGAAGCACCCGTCGAGCTTACTTGCCTGAACGTTCCCAAGTCCTCAATGAAGGTTTTGAAACTCGGTATATGATTTGGATACTCATGTGCATCTCCATTTTCCTCAAGGTGTAGCGAGCTTTATATCGATGGATCCTTGATCATTTGGCCGTATATCACCAGGATTTGAGAGGCCCCACAAGTTTAATCGCCAAACTCACCAACGTTCTAAGTAACATTTCCATGTTCAAATTTTTTGCATATTTATTTATTCTTATATATATATATATATATATATGCACACACAACATGTACTTTATGCATTCAATAAAAAAGGTTGTTATTATTGAGACTAATATATAAAAAAAATGAAAAACAAGCATGAACATAAATTCGCAGTCCAGGTACCTATTCTACTTAGCAATAAACATTATACCATAGTACCCAATATGAGGCGATAATTGATAAAAAAAAATATGGTATTCGAATTTCGCTAACTTAACAAGATGCCCTTGAATTTCACCCAAGAAA
This sequence comes from Pontederia paniculata, assembly GCA_001647135.1. NCBI lineage: Eukaryota > Viridiplantae > Streptophyta > Magnoliopsida > Commelinales > Pontederiaceae > Pontederia > Pontederia paniculata. Next base: position 7,456 of record LTAE01006275.1, read on the forward strand.
AATTAAGAGTCCCAAAACATGAGATAATAAGATGCATGATATTTTTGGGTTTTATTTTTTTTTAGTTTTTTTTATTAATTTTCAACATAAGGATGTGATGCATAATCAAATATGCAATTAAACAAGCATGTAATGTGAGAAAGAAATAAACATGATGCATGACTATGCAATCTCCCCTAAAGTTAAATTAAACATTGTCATTAGTGTTTTGGCCTACCTGAAGGGGAGGTATAATGCATGATAAACATGAGGACTCAACAAATAAGAAATGATGAGAAGGAAAAGGCACGACCTAGTATACACTTGGCTTGGTGGAGGTGATGGAGGTGGCGAATGATAGCGGTGTCGGAGGCCACTTTGGATCTAACCACACAACAAGAAATGTTTTGGATTGTAGCTTCTGTCAAGCCACATTGTTCAAAAAATGATAGCTTATTGTAAGTCTTGTGATCAATATCAAAGGGTTGTTAACATTTTTCACAGAAACATAATGTCTCTCAATAATATTTTTCATTGTGATTTTTTATGTTTGTGGTATCTTTTTTCGGCTAGGCCTCTTCCTAAATAATAGAATAGTGTAAGTGGGTTGAAATTATTACTTCATCTATCAGAGATGCTAAATACAGTTGCCATTTTTTTAAAAAGGAATATCTTCACTAGATTTGACTCATAAGACAACATAGGTGACAATGACATGCACTTTTGTGATATATTGTTTGCAAACTAAATTTGGTATCAAATATAAGTTGATTATATCCTATCATGCTCAAACTTGTGGTCAAGTAGAGTCTCTAATCGATAAATGAATATTAAAGAAGGTTGTTAGCACCTATAGGAAGGAATATCCATTGAAACTAGACGAGGCACTTTAGGCATATAAAATTGCCTTCAAACCATCGGTACATCTCCCTACAAATTGTCATCTTCTTTCTTAATTAGAACACAAATCTTACTATATGATAATTTTTTTTTTAATTTTGATCTAGAAACCTCAAGCACTGAAAGACTTCTAAAATTTGACAAACTTGAGGAACTTTGATATAATGCTTCTGAGAATAGTAATCATTATAAAAACTGTATAAAAATCTACATGACATGCACATCAAACTAAAATATTTTCCAAAAGGACATAAAGTACTTATTTCAAAAATCGACACAAACTATTCTCGAGGAAATTCAAGTCTAGATAGTCAAGGCCCTTTATTGTGTTACACTCATTCCCTTTTGGGGTTGTCAAGCTACTTACATAAGATGGATCTTAAAGTTTTAATGCCAATGGCCATTGAGTGAAATGCTATTTTGGGGCACTGATACTAATCTTGTGAATGACTTCATCACCTTCCATGGATCTTTGCACACATTGAGCTACAATCAAGCTAATGATTATATAACTATTTTATCTAAACTTTACTTGCCGTCGATGTTTCTTTCTTTAGATTCACTTTATGGGTGTTTAAGTTTGTTAAAATTATCCTACAATAATTGTTATTAACTATAATCTATTACAAATCTTCCGGTGTGTCACAATCATAACACAAAGAATGAGTTGTTATAGTTATATTTCACATGTCATTATACTTTTGTTGTTGCCATAATTTGAGTACACAATTTGAGTTTGTTTTATCAGACATCAAGTTGCATTTCATAGGTCATTGCATCTTAAACACTTCTAATCTCGATTCACGACTTTGATACACATATCTTTACTTCTAACCACATTGATCAATTCCTTTATTTTAATTTCACGAGTCATGAAATCTATATAACAAATGCAAGAATGCATGTGTTTCAACTATTAATCATATTATGAGTCTTGAAATCATTTCATTAGTGTAACTTTAGACTGATAAATATTAGTGTCTACTTATGAGCCATTATATTGCTATTAGATCACAACAAAAGCCACTAACTTTTTTTATTGGATGTTCATAGGTCGTTATCATTTATAATGACGAGCAAGTAAAACTAACATCTTCTTTGTCAGTCTAGATGCTTCACGAATTCAGAAATTACTCATGACACACATGACCAAAGAAAGATTCCAATCTCAAAAGTCATGGTAAACTTCAACAATAGCAAACAAACCAATTAATGAGCTTGCATGACACTAATGAGAACATCATCGTCAAACTTCCGAGCACAACCACCAATCACTTGTTAATAGCTCCATAAAACTATGCGCATGATCCATTAAACCTTGCACATATGATTAAAAATGCATTATTATTACTAACAAATTTCAAGGCTAAATTTACTACAAATTAGGAGGATTTAGATCCACAACCATCCACTCAAAACCACAATAATTATTAGGGTTTACCTCTCTCCTCTATATTATAGCTTGTGAAGTGCAAGTTTCACCATTCTAATAGTCGATCAGTGCATATTCTTCCTTGCCTCCAACATGCCCCTTTCTCCTCTGCACATCAATGATCCTGCAACCCTCAGCGACCCTTTGTGAAGCTCTAACCACAAAGTTATATTGATAGACTCTACAATAAAGGATTTAACATATCCTTCGACTTTGATGGCCTGGTCTTGATGTGATGAACACGATGATACTATATGACTTGTGAAAGTTGGCCACGAGTCGTGAAAACTAAGAAGTGAAGCAACACCATTTGCCACTATCTAGATTATAACTCATCCCACGGCTCACGACTTGCTCATTTCACGACGTATAACCTTCTTTAATAGGTCCAGATAGAAGTGTTCATCATTGACAAACAACATCAACCAAATATGTGAATTTGCTAATTTAGACAAGAACCTATTAAAAAGGAGGCTCCAACTCTCATTCCAAAATTGATGACCATCGAATGTCATATCTATAAGCATTGGGTATGGGATAGGATTCTTTTATATCTATTAATACATGTTTCACAAAGCTTAGATTGTGATGCTAGTTGTGTTATAGCCTATGACAGTTGTGACAAAACATGTTTTACAAATTACTATAAACCACAAAGGATGGGTGGTGGTTGTAGTAATTTTGGTGTCAAAGGTTATTAAGTACTAGTAGTTATTTACATATATATCTAGGCATATAAAAATGAAGGGTCGATTGTTGTTTTAATCTAATAATGAACATAAAAGAAAAAGTAGAGAAAGATTCAAGAAGATAATCAATTGACAGAAGTCCAAAGCAAGGATCCACATTAATTGGGCTAACCTTTGTTATCAAAAACTATAAAAACATATGAATCAAACACAAGAGAATTGAGAAACACGTCAAGGAGTTATAGCTATACTCATCAAATTCTAAAACTCATTTATTAGAGTTAAGATGAAAATTGGCAAGTCAACTCCCAATACTTGTCTTAGAGAATACACCCACTACTCTTACAAGGATATTCCGTACAAGATGCTTAAAAAATCATTCATCCAACATTTCAGGATCATTACATCCTATCATCACAGATAGTCACTTTTCCCAAGTTGTGATCAACCTTTCGGTCCACAACAATAGATGAACTTTCTCAGACTACACCAAAGAAGAGAAAATAACTTAGACTTAAGAGAATATTATAGCCTTTAAATAAAATAAGAAAGCTAAGATTGATTGAGGAGTTGACCAATCAACTCTCATTATCTTGGACTAGAGATATGCCAATTGCTCTCGTAGAGATATTCCCTTATTAAATCGAAAGTCACTCAATATTGAATCGTCATTCCTTGGCATCATTGCCAATCATTTCTCCCCTGGTTGTGAAACACAACCATATGTGTGTTTTTTCAAGCTACACAGAAGGAGATATTGATTAAGACTTAAGAGAATTGACAAACACTTCATATAAAATCAATATAACACTTTAGAACTCTCTCTATATAGGTTTAAAACAAATATAATCTTTTCAAAATCAATCATGGATTTGACTAATCAACTATTGCTACATTAGTCTAAAAGATTTATAAATGCTCTCACAAAGAATCTCCTTCGATGAAAACCAAGACACAAAATTGATTTCCAGGTCAATCACACATGCATCACAAAAATTGTCACAAGTGGCACCATGGACGAGCAACAGTTTCTCGGTTGTGACAAATTACTCGGTTACACTATTCAATGTGTGCTCTCAAGCAATGCTCTTGTGGTCAACTTGCAACTATGATGATGGTAAAATGAACAAAACTTCTCCAAAATTATTCATAAGCATTAAACATGTTATATAATAAAATTGAATTGCATTTATTTAAAAGCAAATCAAGATTGTTGATTCATATATAAAAGGTAACATAATAATAAAAGTTTGACCATGTTTCACTAGCCTTGGAAAGATGATTTAATCTCTGAACTCCATGGGAGAAAATAGAGACATTAAATTACAAAAGATTCAAATGGAAAATGGGAATGGGTGGCGTGAGTTCTTGCTCTTGCACAGAAGAGTTACCACTTGTAAATTCTCTTCATGAAATCTCGAATTTATCCTCTCATTAATTCTTGGATTCTACAAATCATGTGAATCCTAGCAACCAAATAACTTCTTGTTCCTCTTTCCTTCTAAAATTTTGGGGTTTCCCTCAATTTGATATGTGGATTGGTTTTCATATTTGAATTATTAATATTAGTCATATTCTTTGTCCCTCAATTTGTAGGATTTTGAAGTGATAACAAACCGCCATATTTCATTTCCTCTTTTGTTGGTAAATTTGTTTCTTATTTATTGTGAGACATTTGAATTTGAATCCACTTGGCATCTTTGGCGGTCCTCATTGCATTTAAACAAGGAAATGTGGTGGCCACTCTTTCCTTTTCTCTTCTGTTTTTTCTGTGATAATGAAACAAATTCTGCATAATAATTGTTAATTTAGACATGCTATCAATAATACTAAAATATGATATTGTTAGGAAGAGTAACATATTTATATTAATAGTCTTAACACTCTCCTTCATGTGTGGGCCACTGATAATTTTGGTAGTTCAAAACTCATCAAATGGACAACTAAGGGAGGAAAATAACTTGTAATAAGAGCTATAATGAAGTTTGAACTCAAGACCTCTGAGTTTTATATCATGTTAATTTAGATGTGCTAATAATAATCCTAAAATTTTAAGTCATTAGGAAGAACAATATATTTATATTAATATTCTTAATAATAACTTACCAATTGTATATATTTGCAACAAATATAGAAACCAAGGATAGTAAATATGAAAATGTTGCATTTGGCTCTAAAAGAGAGTAGGGAAATATTGAAATCATGTGCAGATTAGGACAAAAAGTGGGTCAAAAACAAGGGGAAAGGTAGAAAAATGCTTATCATCTATGCATAGCGCCCACTCGCTTTACCCGTGATTCAATTATGATTGATTATTATAAGTGGGATTTCGTCTTCATGCTTTTTGGCAATGTTCGACTTTGTGCACTTCATATTACAATGTTGGCTCACTTTAAAATGGTTACCTCTGAGTTCATGAGCTCCTTTAGTGCTATGAATATCGAGACCTCCAGAAACAAGTGGCATGCCACGTCCTTTTAATTGTACACAAGGGGTCAAACCTTTCTCTAGCTGACTTCAACGTGATCTATAAAATTTTGGATGGTGGTCACATTTGTGTATCAAAGGACTTCTAGGCAATTGTCTTTTAGAGACCCATCACAAGTGCAAATCATCTAAGCTATTAATTTTCCAAACATAACTTGATGCAAAAAAAACATTGTGTCCATTGGATCCTTTCGACCATTTTTCAGTGTGGTGACAAAGAGAGCAATGACACAATCATAGCTCTTTCTCCTGTACCGCATGATGAGTCATACTCCTATCGATGATGATGTGCTCCTTGCTCATACTTCCAAAAAGACCACTAAAATGTACCAATTGGATGCTTTTTCCTACTAATGATTGATAATGCCTTGAATCTGATATATTAATCCAGTGGAAACCCATATGTCCCCAGCTCATCACAGCCGCTCAAATAATTGGGGCGGTGAAGCCGCCCATCCCATACGGGGCTCAACGACCCTGAGGGGGGGGTCTAGAGAGGATCCAGGAGGATCCCCCCTGCGGGGGCTCGGGGGCGGATCCCCCAAAATCTAGACAGTCTTAGAGCTTATGTTTTCTATTTTGTATTGGGAGTCCATATATAAACTCCCTAGGATTTGGGTTATTCTGTATCTTCGATCATCTGTTATTTTATCACATCAAAGAAAGAACTCCAGTCGCCGTCCGAGGACGTAGCCCAATTAAGGGGTGAACCTCGTAAATCTGTGTGTCTTTCCTGTGTGTGATTTTCTCTCTCTCTCGCCAATTTTCATAACACTAACCTTACAACATTACATCTTACTATACCACCACATTGCGACCTTGGGCCTTTGTGCTCCGAGAAAACCACTTATATGGATGCTAACCCTATTTTTGTTCATGTTTCTTATGACTTTGTTTCTATGAAGTCTACTTTGGATGTTATTTTTAGGTTGAACAACTATGCTAGGTTGGCAACATCCAAGACATTCATGCATGCCAAGAATGCATCAATCCTATGATCAGATGCATGCATGACCTTCATTCCAACCTGGGGCGTTATGGATTCTTCTTGCAGCCTCCACCACCACTGCAAGCCAAGAGTAGTTGGGTTATGTCACTTTTTTTTTCCTTATTGAGTCTTTTATATAACATTCTTTGTACGTTTCTTTTTCGAGTTTAGCCATAAATGCTAGGATAGTGTTGAACTCGAGCTTGGGAGAGATAGCATTATCTTGCATCATTTTTGCTTTAGTATTTGCATTGCATGCTTGCTTTTCTGCAATATGCAGTTTTATTTTATTTTACATATTTGCTTATATATGATACATTTATGTTGAAATTCTGTAAAATTATGAAAAAAACATAAAATAAAAATATTATCATTTCGTCCTATTATCTCATGTCATAGAATTCTTTCTCTAATAAATTTCAAGGACATTTTGATAGTCAGCAAAATTCAAATACCGTCATTTTTTTCTTTGTTTATCACCTTAGTAACAGTTTAAAATGTTGTTTATTTCTAAGTTGAACTATGGAATTTTGGATAAGAAATTTATGTTCATACTTGCTTTACATTTTTGGATTTAATGGGGGTGTAAATCACAATTTGACTTATACATGTAAGTCACGTGATTTGACGGTCGAAATTAAATTTACTTTGCAGGTGATTAGTAGTTTTTTTATTATTTAAATAAATAAATCTTTACTTGTTTTCCAACTACCATCAGAGGAAGAAGTCTTTGCCTTCTTAATTTGAACTGTCGGATCACGTGACTTACATGTATAAGTCAAATTGTGATTTACACCCCCATTAAACCTTACATTTTTTGTATTTTATTCTTGATAGTATTAACTTTTTTATTGAATATACAAAATTTCTTGTGAGCTTATAAAAAATAAAGAAAACAAAAACAAAATAAGAACTTAAAATTCTAAAAAAGAAAATCAAATAATATGAGAATAAAGTTGTCATGGAGATGGAAATGTGTTGTTTGAATCCTAGTGGATTCGAGCAACTAAATCCATAGGGAACTTAAACCTCCGAATGTTCAGACAAAAAGGTCGATGGGAGCTTCAACACATGTTGCCAAATATCGTTTGGTTTGTAAGTTATTAGTCAAAAACCTGGTACATGGACTTCCTTCTACAACACTGCTTGAAGAGTATAACTCACTAAAAATGTGTTTACCTTTCAATTGAAAAATAAATATAATATCATCTTGTATTTTTTTTAGCATTAATGTTATTACTAGATAGCTTATATGTGTTTCTTGTATGGGGTTGAACTTCGAATGAGTTTAAACATCTTTAAGGTTTTAAAACTCAAAATGGAGAATTACTTTGGTGATATACATTTAAAAGAACTATGCCAAAAAAACATCTCTCTTGTGCCCAAGATTTAAAAGAAAACAGTAATAGTAAACTACAATATAAGATAAGATATAAAATAAAATATGATTGTGAATAGGAAAGGATAAGTATTTGAGTCATAACCATAATTTTATTCTAATTATCTTGTAGAATCTTAATCACATACAAACTCTATTTAGATTGTTTCTCTTTCTCTATTTAAAGGATCCCAAAGCCCAACAAAAACACTAGTGAAGATCCTATATAAACTCCAAAGTATATTTTTTTTCCTCTTTTATCTTATTTTCTCCCTTTTATGCCTGAAAAATGCAAAAAAGTGATTGAAGGTCAAAGTCTCTCCCTCTTCCCCTTTCTTCCTTTATTCTCTTGGTGCATCTAGAAGAGATTGAAATTGATCAATTTCTACAAGAGAAAGAAGAAAAAGATTCATTGCGGATAAATGAGAAGGACATCTAGATCAAAAAGGAGGAGAAGAAGAAGATGTTCTAGCACGTGCAATGTATGCAGGGGGATCACAAACCCTCTTTTCTTATGTATATATGATCAAATGATGGATTGCTTTGATTATGTAACTGAGATTATTAGTTATGGTTATAAAAGTTTAAAATTATGATTAGGATAAAGTTTTTTGTCCAAACTCAATATTTAATGTTCGAATTAATATATGGAAGAGTTTCACTGCAAAAATGATACAATATATCAGTCATAGGTATCAAAGTCTAATTTTTATATACACGAGAATCATCTCAATCCAAGATGTATATAACGAGATCTCGTTGAATTAGTGACCCAATGTCATCTTGTCTCAAGAAAACAACGTGACTGAAATGTAATAATATTTTGGATAATTTTTATTTATCGAAAAAATATGAAATAGGCATGGATAGATAGATATCGAAGCCTAGTTTTTGTATCTAGACACCAATGGCCCGGGGGAGTATAGCTCAATTGGTAGAGCTCCGCTTTTGCAATCGAGTCATTATGATTATAAGTTGGATGTCTAATTGTGCATGCGGTAATGATAGTATCTTGTACCTCAACCGGTGGCTCACTTTTTTTAAGTAATGGGTCGGGGAAGAGGACAGAAACATCCCACTAAATTTAAAATCATCTCAGTTTGAGATAATATAAAGAGATATCCTTAAATTAATGACTCAATATCATGCTGCCTCGAAAAACCACATGACTGAAATGTAATAATATTTTGCATGAGTTTACTTATTCAAAAATTATGAAATAAATATGACTAGATAGGTATCAAAATCTAGTTTCAATAGAAATTGGATTCATCTCAATTGAATATGTATTCAGGGAGATATGATAGAAATATGGATCAACTATTTTGTTGTCCTAAAACTAAAGTGGTCTATGTTCTTAGAAAATGACTCATGTCATTCGCAAATGGCTTGCGTTGTTTGGAAAGTAAGGCCATGTCATTAAAAGCATGACTCATGGTTCTTCAATATAGGATGATTTATTGTACCTTGATTTTGATTGTGTCTTAGATTTTTTTTGTATGTTATTTTTTACTTATAACTATACTTTAAGATGTGAAATATATTAAAGATTAAAAGTTTACTAATGAAAGAAGATAAATTAAATTAGTTAAGATAAAATCTGAAAAATATGGGATACTATTAATCATAGACTGTCAAAGAGAGAACGAAAGCTAAAGATAGTGGTAGGGGGGCATAGCTGAAGACAACACAATGAAACCCTAGTCTAGCGAAAGTAACACACTATGACCACAATTTTTTTTTGTACATAACTCTCACTATGTGCAATGAATGAGAGTCCTAGTGAAATTTCTTGCTCGTGATATATGGGTCCATTATGATGTGCACAATGAATGAGAATCCTAGTGAAATTTCTTGCTCATGATATATAGGTCCATTCTAGTGCATGTGCACAACCACTGATTAAGATACATGAAGTGCCACAATGTTCCCTTTAAATGTTGAAGAGCTCTTCACACAAAAAGATCAAAGTTTAAAGTTAACAGAAAATACGTCTAAGAAAGAATGTAAAGAAGGTGAATGTAAAATGGAAGAAGAAGGACAATGAATGATTTTAAATAAATAAATAATTAAAGTCAGAGAAAAATGATGTTTTTGAATGATATGAACTGTATGTGGATGTAAAATAAATAGATATGTGGTAATATGATTATTTTATTTCATTATCATGTAGAATTTTTAAATGTTATTTTGATGATGGTAAAGCATGATTTATTTTACCTTAAAGGAACCCTACATATTGGGCTTTAGCTCACAAAAGATAAAATTCCTCTACATATGATCCTGCATGTAGTTAGGATTTCGAATAAATGATGATGGTGCAAATGGTGTTTCTATTCATGATCAAATGACTTTCACATGGCGTGAGTCTAATTTGAATTAGATTGATTATGAGATGTAGTTGAATTAGTGACCCAGTTTCATGTTGTCTCAAGAAAACAACGTGATTGAAATGTAATAATATCTTGGAAAGATTTTAATTATCCAAAAAATATGAGAAATGTATGGATATATAGATATCGAAGCATTTTTTTCATAGACACCAATGGCCCAGGAGGATATAGCTCAGTTGATAGAGCTTCGCTCTTGCAATTGGGTTGTTGTAATTATGGGTTGAGTGTCTAGTTGTCTAGGCGATAATAATTGTATCTTGTATCTCAATCGATGGACCACTTTTTTTAAGTAACGAAGAAGAGGATCGAAACATGCCATTGAATTTAAAATCATCTCAACTCGAGATGATATAAAGAGATATCATTGAATTAGTGACTCGATATCATGTTGTCTCGAAAAACCACATGACTGAAATGTAATAATATTTTGCATGAGTTTACTTATTAAAAAATTATTAAATGATATGGATAAATAACTCTTGAAGTTTAGTTTAAATACAAATTGGATTAATCTTAATTGAGTATGTATTCAAGGAGATATGATAGAAATATGGATCGACTATCTTGTTGTCCTAAAATAAAAATGATTTGTGTTATTAGAAAATAACTCATGTCATTTGAAAATGGCTCACGTTGTTTGGAAAGTAGTCCATGTAATCAAAAGTATCATCATGGTTCTTCAACATAGGTGATTTATTGTTCCTTGATATCAATTGTGTCTTAGATCTTTTTGTATGTTATTGTTTGACTTCAAACTATACTTTAAGATGTGAAATACTATTAAAGATTAGAAGTTTACTAATGAAAAAGATAATTATATAAATTAATTCTAAAAGAAAATCTGAAAAATGTGGGATACTATTGATCATGGATTGTCAAAGGGAGAACAAATGTTAAGAACAAACGCTAAAGATAGAGGTAGGAGGTTTAGCTAAAGAAAATATAGTGAAATCTCAGGCTGGTGAAGGCAACAACACTACGACCACTACTCTTGTTTGTACGTAAATTTCATTATGTGCAACAAATAAGACTCCTTGAGAGTGAATTTTTTTGCCCGTGATGGGTCCGTTATGGTGTGTACAACCATTTATTAAGATACATGAATTGCCATAGGGTCCCCTTAAATGTTGAAGATCTCTTTAGAGTAAAAAGATCAAAGATTAAAGTTAACAAAAAATACGTCTAAGAAAGAATGTTAAAAAGGTAAATGTAAAGTGAAAGAAGGACAATGAATGATATCAAATAAATAAAATATTTAAGTTAAAGAAAACTAATATCTTAGATAATGTCTTTGAACAATATGAACTAAATGTGGATGTAAAACAAATTAATGTGTGTTAGATATGATTATTTTATTTCATGATCATGTAGTAACTTTTTATATGTTATACTGATGATGATAAAGGATGTTTTATTTTACCTTATAGGAATCCTACATTTTTAGCTCACGGGAGATAAACCCCCCTGCATATGATGTTGCAAGTAATCAGAATTTCAAATAAATGATGATTTTATTCGTGCACTACAATAAAATTGATCAGTTGCCATATATTTTTTCATAACTATAGGCAGCATTATCGTGGCTACAAATCTATAGTCATGATATTTTTCGTGGCAATCACTCGTGGCTATTGATGGTGTGGCTACTGCTTAATTGCCACAAATGTTAATTTTCGTGACTCAATTGCCACGAAAGTTATTTTTCGTGACTGTTATATGTTTCAATAGCCACAAAATAGAATTGCAACAAATTATAATTTTTTCATGGATAATAACCACAATAATAAATTATATGTTTCAATAACCACTATAATAGAGATGGACCCCGTGTCGAGCCGGNTTTACTTTTTTATTTTATATTTTTTTGAGAAAAATGGAGGTAAATATTTTTTTATGAAAATAAAAAAATATTGTCATTATTCTACATTTTGATAAAATTTCTATTATTCAAATTTTGTGTAGACAAAATTATTATTATATATTTAATATATACATTATTTTCTATAATTAAAGTACACCTTATGATAACCTTGGATTTTTTTGAAATAAATCTGGTTTTTAGCTTATTAAAATAAATAAATTAATAATTATTAAAATATATTTAGATTTTTTGTTGAATATTAAATTAATAATATTCATTATTTTTACAATGACTATAATTAACTATAAAATTTAAATTCGTGGCAATTATATACATTTGTTGTCACAAAAAAAATTATTGTGGTAATAACTATATATTTATTAACACGATGATAATTACTTGTGCTTATAGTTGAATTAATATCCACGAACTTTGCAAACATAACTATAAAGTATATCTATAGCCACAAATATACATATATGATTATTAATTCGTGACTATAAAACATATTTGTTGTAGTGATGATGAGATGATTTGCACATGACATGAGTCTAATTTGAGTTAGATTGATTATGTAGTAAAGTTTGATGAGCTTAAATTAGTATTAGACTATGTTATTACATCTTACTTACTTTTTATACTAATAATTATAATTTATGATTGATTTTTCACAAAATGATATGTATTAATGTTTGAGCAGTCAATTGGTTAAAGATAAAGTCAAAATAGAATAACGTAGTATCTTTAGGAATGCCTCCGAACACATGTCGAATGAGAATTTGTTAGTATGTCGGGTGGTATTTTCGGATTGTTATAATTTTCCTACATGGCAAAATATATGATTGAACCCTTTGGTACCTGAGCCTTACCCTTAAGTATGCTTGAGGACAAGTAATACTCTAAGCTTGAGGTTTTTGCAGCATTCATATCCTAACATCTATTTAGGTTTGCATTTCAATTGATTTTAACATAAGATACATTTATTTTATCAGTTATTTGCTTTTTTTAAGGACATCTACTCATATTTTGACGTTTATGCTCTAGATAACTATTTGGATAAAATAGAGGAGTGATTAGAAAAGAATGAGTTAATTTAATTAATTTATTTATTTGAATTTTACCTGTCATGACGAAAGTGTCACGATGTGACCGTGGCATTATAGTGTCACAAAAGATTTCATGAGTCACAATGAAGATTTTACAACTATAAGAGTCATATCAACCTTGACCATGAAGTCATCTTGGGTTTGAGATTCGTACCACGAATCGTGAAATGAAGTTTTACCATTTCATTAAAGATTTAATGATCGTGGCATATCGTAACATTGTCACAAGTGATGAAGCGTGTCATGACCTTATGAGTGAAAGATAATATTGATTATCAAAATTTCATGACTTTATTTACTTTTCAGATTAAAACGTAGGATTATCATACCCACTTTATTCTCAACTCAACTCTCTTCTGTAGAAGAAAAAGAAAAGGAAAAACAAATTGTCAAACTGAGGCCTGTTTAGTGCATGATCCGGCCAAGTCCGAGCGGTTTTGAGCTACCCCCAATTGAATGCACAAATTTGATGCGAACTCGGACGTACTTGCGTGGCGATGTTGCCATGACATGCCCCAGACTTGGCAGCCACGTCAGATTCATATCTGGACTCATGCATTCCGCATTTTGTCTAATCTGTCATTCCTGAATGGCTCCATGCATGTCACAATAATGATTTGATAGAAAAAAATAATAATGAAATCTTGTGTTTTAAATATCCATATTTTTCAACAGAAATATTGAGTTAATCACGCAATATATGATGAGCCAAACAATATAATTCAACTTAATCTCCATGCACAAGAAAGATGAACCAAGCTTTCAGAAAAAAAGAAGAAATAAAAAGTAGTAGGATCCAAAGTACAAAGTGGGATCCAAAGCTTTCCAACTACATAAGACAAGTGTGAGGTTGATTTATGACGCTGAGATGACACTATTTCAGAAACAAGAACAACATATATAATATACAGGTATCTATCATTCCCTTACATATAAATATATATATATATATATATATATAATGTAAGCATAGATTATATATATAATGTAAGCAGAGATTAACTAATAATTAAAGCCCTTTAATTACGAAGCATTGCATGCACAAGGAGATGGTTGAAATCATTTTTTAAGTTGATAGTTTTCATAATTTCGAGCCCCAAATAAATTATAAGTGAATCAATCAACATACATGTAACATGCACCTCATCTCAAATCCATCGAGTTAGGAAGAGAGAAAATAACCATCACGTACAGGAGGGAGGTCAGTATATGTATATATGAACCTAATCCTTGGTACGTTGCTATCCTTGGAGCATAAAAATACACACAGACCGAACCAAAACACCCTCAGCCTCACAGGAAGAGGACACACAAAATCTCTTATAGGACTCCGAGCCGACTGCTCCAGTTCAACCACATCCTGCCTATTTCCCTTTCCCTCTTGCTAACAAAAACTCTCGGTAGCTAAATCCATCCTAAGATCAGAGCAGTTGAGAGAGAGAGAGAGAGAGAGAGAGAGAGAGAGAGAGAGAGTTGTCAAATACATTACAACACAAGGAAACAAGGGAAGAAACAGACAGAGTTAATAGTCAATGGATTCTCTGAGGGGTCGCTTGCAAGGAATGCAACAACACAAACATGGAAATGTGTGTGTTTGTGGGGAGAGAAAGGCATTTAAAATTTTTTCTCTCTCTGTCCTATAAAAGGGAAGTGAATGCATGGCAACAAACCAATAGGACTAAGCATATATTGAGGGTTGCATTTTTTTCTGAAGTTTTAGTCTTGTCATCTCTCCTTGATTTTCTAATCTCATGTACTTCCTCCTCCAACAACAGTTTCACCATGGAACAAGTGCATGGATGGACATGGCCACTGCTCGTAAACCCTAAAATCTAATGGGTTTTGGTGGCCATTAAATTTGTTCCTATATCTTGTCAACAGTAATTAGAGAGAGAGAGAGGATGAAAAGTACACAGCTGCATAGTTGTTGACTTATGCTCCCCCCTTATGTGACATTAATATTGTGGCAGTGATTTCGAGAGAGAGAGAGAGAGAGAGAGAGAGAGAGAGAGAGTACGGAGGTGCTTCACGTGAGGTTTTGGATTTCTCCCCTTGCTCTCCTTCTCAGTAGAGGAATCTTTGCATTGCCGCTCACAGCCGTGTTTAATTCTTTCATGTGTCAACATGAATGGGAACAAACTACGCCATCTAGTACTCTGTACCTCCTGTCTTTATCATATCTAATCAACATTAATTACTGTATAGGGCAAAAGTAGAAGGATTTCTTTTTTACTTAAACAAGCATGCAAAAAAAAATATAATTAAAAATACAATGATACTCATCATCAGTTACTCATATGAAAGATCCAACTAACAAGATGAGCTTAGCACTAATTTCTTGACTTAAATATTTAATCATTTTGCAACAAGTGAGTCTTGATTAGTACAAAGTAAGATCAAACTAAATATTATATTTTATTCCTTTGTACTGTTTTCTGACCTCCACAGTGAACAATTTGCCGCAGATAGATATTCTATATATATCTTGCCAAAAGCCTAGTGCCTCTAGTTTATAGGTTCAAAATTTTGATGGCTAGGCCATGAGGTGACTTGATGTTGGAAGGAGGTGTCATTCACAATGTCTTGCCTCCATTTCAATTCATTGTTTTTCCTTTTGTCAAACAGGCTGATGATATATCACTTTGAAAGTTTTCTTACCTTAGCTAGAGCCACATATGTTTGTAGTGATCATAACGGCTAGTTGTTTGATATTTGGGGCCGTGGTTCACGGCAAATTTACAGGAGAAGGAGAAGGGGCCGATTCCAAATTACAAGGCAAACTAAGCCTTGGGGATTGGGGAAATTTTATAGCTACAGCTAGTTTTTGACAATTATTAGGATTCGTTATAATTAGAGACATGGAATGACTAAAAAAGTATTTGTGGGTAATTGACTCCCTGTAATGCTAAAAGGAAACATAAAAAAGTGAAAAGAAGAAAAGATACTTGCTTTTTTTTTTATTGTGGAAAGAAAAAAAGTATCCAATTGTAGTGGGGATAAAAAGTATCATTTCCTGTTTAGGAACTTTGGGCTGAGCCAATGTGTTATGATGGGACTCGTGTGCATGGTCCTAATTTTATTTTTCATATATTTCTATATGAGTTTATTCTCTTCAAAATGTAATAAGTTTTTTTCCGACAACAAATATAAGTTTAGTAATAAAATTCGAGGTGAATCTATCAAAGATATTTTGATGATTTGGATTGTGGCCCCTTCTTAATTATCAATCCACTGAAGAAATTATTTATTGGTGTATTTATGAAGTTTTAACTCATCAAATTTATGCAACAGAAATGATAAATTGCATTTAGTTCATTTTCTTCAAAAAGAGTATAATATACATTTTAAAAAGTATGATTTTTAATAAAAGATCATAGCTTACTATTTTTTTAGTATCACAATTTACAATAGAAAAGTCTACATAAAAGAACTCACATATTTATTGTCAACTAATAAGCTTTAAACTCAATATTTTCATAAGAGGCGAAGTAAAAGTGGTTTTTCTTCACAATAACGTGTCTATATCTCTTTTTGATAAAGCGATTATACAGACAATAGAAAATAAATGCATAAGAAAATTATTTTGTTTAACATTTCATATTTATCTAAGACACTGTTTTGCATACATTTAAAATAATATCTAAATGCAGTATTTTGTTTAAGTCAATATTCTACTTAAAATATTTAATAAGTATAATTAATAATAACGATAAGATATTATAATTTGATATTTTAATAAACTTGAATAATCAACATTTAAAATAATTACTAGTGTATGTTGAAATTTATTTTTATGTATATCCTCAAATTTATTATTATTATTTATTATATGCTTATTCTTTTACCTTGTGGTCACTTTATTTTATATTATTTCATTAATTTGTTTATATATTATTTGATTAACTATTTTTATTGTTTATCAATATTTAAAATGGTAGAAAGAGTTATTTAATTTAAGATATATTTACTAATTTAAATTATATAAATAATTATTTATATTTTTTAATCATTTCATGTTCATTAAATTCAAATATTTTTATCGAATTTCAATAATAATTCGTTACTCCCATGCATGCAAAGCCGAGCCTAACTGAGATCTTTATTTGGTTACTGGTGCGCACAAAAAGCCTGTACTGATTCCATAATTTCTAGATAAATTAAGATATATATTTTTTTACGTTACAAAATAGTCCAATGATAAATAATTAACATATAAGCACGAAAGTTGTAATATATAGGTAACATAAAAAAATAAGCACGAAAGTTGTAAGATAGTCCGCGATATTTTGATCAAAGAAACAGTCCTTATGTCAACTACAACCAAATTCTCATATTCCCATTCATCCTTAGGGGTTCTCACAATAAAACTTGGATCAGTTGGGTCTTTTGCTAAATTGAATTCAAATTGATAACTAGATAAATTTTAAATTAAATCGTTTTAGTTTAGTTTAAAGATTTAAAAGTGAATTAAATTAAAATAAGATATTATATCTTTGAAAAATAATTTAAATGTTTGAAAACAAAAAATGTCTTTTACTTTTAAGGAATATAATAACTAATATAAAAAAATAATAATCTAGCTCAATTTAATCGGATAAAAAAATATTCTTATTATCATCAATTCGTCTTGTTTGTCGAATAGAACTTTGCTTCGGACCAAATCAAATCCGTCTGTGAAATCTCCCATTCATCGTTTTATTTCCAAGATCAATAAAAAATACAATGGATATAAATTTATGTCACACAGAGAATTGATTGCAGGAAACTAATAATCCAGCAAGAAATTAATTGGACTGCCGGAGGCCCCATTTAGTGTTGTTTGAATATCTCATAAACAGGACTTGATTGCAGTTTTGGCCATGTATTATATTCTCTATTCATTAAAGATAAGGATAAGAAGATATATAAAGATATCTAAGATCAATAAGTGAAGTGATGAGACACCAATCCATTGATCAACATGTATGCACATATCCCTTTTGATCATACTCATCTATTATTTTTTTATATTTTCTTTTATGAATTTTTTGGGTTTTCACAAGTAGTATGGATATAAGTCATTCAACAAAAAACAAGCAATAATCTTCTTTTACATTATGTTACAATGTTAAACGTCAAACGACATGGCATGCTGCATACACATATATATATATATATATATATA
>LTAE01006276.1:11164-36007 GCA_001647135.1 Pontederia paniculata
GGCACAAACAAAAATCGTGTCTATGGTTTAGGTTCATCTGTCACTCCTGTTGACTTAAGATCAGCACGAAGATCTATCTCGGGCCCTCCAAATGAAGAGACAGAATGACGTGTCGATGAACGATTTAAGCAAATGGAACAACAAATGCAAGAACGAATAGAACAACAGATGCGAGAACGAATGGAACAACAGATGCAACAACGATTTGAAATGCAGATGGAAGAAGCCCGGCGTGAACAAAGAAAATAATGGAATGTAATGTGGAGAATGAAAGGGCAAGCTCCTCCTCCTGAAGATCCCGATGATAATAATAATATGTAATTTAAATATTTGGAACAAAATATGTAGTAAATTTTAATTTAAATATTATAAACTTTTTTTGTAAATTATTATTTTTTTATTTTTTAAAAATTTCCTGACGGACTTTTCGGCCACTCAGAATTTCTGAGGGGCCGAAAACCCCCTCACCTCAAAAATTCTGAGGGGGATTTCTGAGGGGTCTCATGGCCCGTCAGAAATTCTGACGGGCCTTGGACCCCTTAGAAATTTCTGACGAGTACGAAACCCGTCAGAAAAACTTTACCAACGAGTTTTTTTTCTGTCCGTTTAAAGTGGACGGAAATTCCGTCAGAAAGGCCCTTTCTGACGAATTTTCATCCGTCAGAATGTGCCGATTTTCTTGTAGTGTATGTTTTATAATGACCATGGGTCAAGTTATATAAAACATTTCCGTTGATTTTATTGTGTTTCCGCAGCTATGTATCATTTCGTTACTGTGGTACTCGTGAATCACCATGACATGTGTCAGATATCGATTCATGCACATGTTGGGAGCGTTGCGGGGCGTTACATCATCCCTCTCAGCCACTTCGACCCACCGGTCAGCCGGCTTGCCATGAGAACTCTCACTCGAAGAAAGCCTCGTTCTCGATCTCGGCCTTGTTCTCTCCCTCACAATCTGCTACTACTCTCGCCCTCTCGTATGTTGTGCTTGCTTTTCTCTACATCCACCTCAGGCAACATTGATTTATTTAGACTTTTATATTTTACAAACTCAAAATATTCAACAGTAGTTTTAATTTGTTGGTTCCGATTCCACAACATGTCTTCGTTAATGGTTTGATGATAGATTATTAATTTCTTCCTTATATTGTATGCACATTGATAGTGTCATAATTATGTGTCTTATTCTTTCTTTTTGTGATTAAGGAAGGCTCCGATAATTGGTTTCTATTATTTTGCATTTAAAACGGAGGATAATTTTCCATTTCGAAGTATTCTGGAGGGCAAAGTAAAAGGAATTACATTTCTCTATTTTCTCTCTAAACACTTTAAAAAACTATGAATAAGGATCATCATTTACTTTTTGCTTCACTCATTTTCGACTTCTAATTTTGTGCTTATATTTTAAAATTAGTTTCAGCACTAGACTATCAATTAAGGCAAAGTGGACTCTTAGTAGAACCAAGGATTGTTTAATTATCTCCTCTTTGTTGGCTTTTATGCATAATAGTAGAATCTTCCTTCAAAGCTCACATGAGTAACCTATTGAGAGAATTTAGTAAAATACTCTTTCAGTTTTTCCATTTATCTTGTAGGCTCAACTGTTCAAGCTTGAACGATTATTATAATCATATTATAATAATGTTAACAATGATGTTGTGGCTTTTGTTTCATCTTTTTATTTTCTTTATAAGATTAACGACAATCTATTAGCAATTGAGCAAAAAATATTATGAATTAAAGAGTCCAGCTACCCATATTTCAAGATGAATATTTAGTTCAAGTTTTCTTATTAAACTTCATATAAAATCACCTGGATATGCTTACAATAATTGTTAAATGACCGGAAAAATCTTTTACATATAAAGATATTTTTTTCCACAAAGACTTTATGCATCTCAGGATTGGGTATTTTTAAGCCTAATAAGTTTTTTTTAAAAAAAAACTAATATCTAGGATCTATTAATTGGAAAAAAAATATAGGAGTGTTGGTACAAAAACTCGAGAAGGGCCGAAGGAGGCTCCTCCTCCCAAAAAGAATCGTAGTGCGATTACCGGCCCATGTTAGTTAAAAAAATGCAGCTCTATTAGTTATACGAGGGACATTTTTACATATTATACTTTCAAAAGATAGTATGAGATTCCAAACATCCGGCATCAAACTTTTGAGTCTCCACGAGCATTTTGTTTCTTTCTTCATTAATTGTATAAGCATATTTGAGTCTGATTCCGTAATCAGCTTTCAGATGCCAATCTGTCTGCATTGTTGCAATACATATCACATACTCCAAGTTTCAGCTTCCAGCGCCGAGTTAAAAGAAGAAGACCTGAGGGAACATGCACATACAAAATATTTATTAGCAGCTCTGATAATAAATCATGCCCCTCCCACCTCATTTGGTCCTAAAAAAGATCCATATGTGTTCACTTTGAACCAGAATTGAGGCGGGAGCTCCCAAAGGACCCGGGTAGGGTCCTTGGGGGAGTGCCCCTTAGGATTTTGGATAGTGATTCTTTCATTATAGTTAGCTAGGACCTGACGCCTGCAGACCACTTTCATGGTTGCCTGGATGGAACTGAAGTTAGCATCATTCCTTGCTCTCCAGATATCCCACAAACATAATGCAAAGAGAGTGAGGACTTTTGTAGCAGAGTTATTGTTTAAGTGATTTCCTTCAAGGATCCAGTTACCTTCTGTGCAAGAGTAATGATAAGAGAAAGTGAAGCTAGTTTTGGTTTGAAAGAGGTTCCAAATCTGGGAAGCAAAAGAGCATTCAAAAAATAGATGCACATTAGTTTCAACAGTTGACCCACATATAGTACAAATGGGATTGACTGAATGATCAATCTAGTAAGCATGTCCTTAATGGGTAGTTTGGTATGTAAAAGCTTCCAAAGAAATGTCTGAATTTTAGGGGTATTGGAATCTTCCATATGATTTTCCATCTTGGCCATCCATGGGACGTAGGGCATCAAGCAGCCTACAAATGAAGTCATAGACTGATTTGGCAGTAGGAGAGCCACAATTATCAGATCCAAATCCAATAGTCATCATAGTGGACCACGGGCAGAGAGATAGAAAATATTTATTTACTAAAGAGAGAGCAAATCAATCCAATAGTAGAGATATGTTCCATGAGGAACCTAGCATTAAATTAGCAACATATAGGGAGCAAACATGAGAACTGCACATTAATATAGGTTGGCAGAAAGCTTGAAGGCACAATAAAGACCCACAGATCATGAGTGGCGTGAATGCTGTTACTATTACCAATTAGTTTCATGAGTCCCATTTTTAATGGAGTCTATTACCTGCAAAATACTTTTCATCTCAAAGCATAGTTATTCAACTCATAACTATAAGTCCAGGGGTAAGGGATACCATATTTATGAGTGACTAAACCAACAGATAAAGAATTGCATTTGTTGAGAATAGAGAGAACCCTTTTAGCAAGAAGAGCAGTCCTTAAACAGTTCTACTTTTTAATTCCTAAGCCACCTTTCTACTTGGGATTGTGGATTGCCATAAAAAACCTTTTGAGATCCTTTCAAGAGACTCAATAAACCTTGCAGTAATATATATGGAACTTAAGAGTAGCAAGGGATTGTATTTAAGGAGGCTTTGATAAGAGTAACTCTTCCAGCTTGAGTTAGAGATTTCATTTTTCACCCTGCAAGACTTGATTGCATTTTATTAGTGATATGAGACAGATTTTTCTGAGTGACAAATTTATATAATATGGGAGCTTCTAAATACATGAAAGGGAAGGACCCAATGCCAATGTTTAAGGTATTTTTTTGTCACAGCCTTTCGTCTTGGGTTGAGTTTAGGTAGTAGAAAGCAGATTTATTTGGATTATTTTTCTGATTTGTCAAGAGTTGATAAGTTTTGAAAAGTTCTTTCAGTTTTTTACGATTTTGGATAGTTGCTACACTTATGATAAGATCATCGACATATAGTAAATGACTGATAGTAAAGTTTTTAATAGTGAAAGCTTTGATTTTCCCGGTCAGAACTTCTTGGTCAAGCAATAACACTAACCAAAGGTGGAGGTCTACGGATTGATATTGCAAATGAATAATTTGAAAATGAAGAGAACAACATGAATCAAGGAGTCAACCAAGAAAATCATGGAAACAACCAATATAGAGCACTGTAAGATCACTTGGCACCAAGGGGGTGGGGGGTGGGGGGTGAATTGGTGTAATAAAACTTTAAACCAATTTCTCAACAAAAACGCGGAAGGTCAAAATTGATTTATCGCAAAGCTCAAATCCAAGCGATAAAATAAGTGCAATAATGATATAAGTGAGAATGCAAGATAATAAGTAAGGCAAGTAAGAAAGAAATACAAGCTCAAGAAAAAGAATTGTTGACGAGGTTCGGCCCCAACTTGGCCTACGTTCCCGCTCTGACTTCTCGACCTCGAGACCGTCGGAGATCCACCAGCTGTCCTTCGTAGGGCAAGAAAGACCTAATTACACCAAACTCATCATTTCTTCGCTTCAAGAGGTAGACGAAACCTCTTCTTCAAGGAAGCTCACAATCTCACACTTTTCTTCACTCAAGGGGCTATGTGTGAACCTCTCTTACAATGGAGCTAAGTCTCTTACAATGATACAAATAATGCTTCTCACTCAATCTCTCTTTTACAAGATGAAAACACTTAAGAACAAGAGAAAGGGAGAAGAGATTTGCAAGTTTTGGCTCAAACTATTCTTTTTTGTGCTCTAGAAAGTTTGCAAGATGATTTTCCCTTAGTTGCTTCTGTTGTAACCTCCAAAACACTCTCTTATAGTCTCTTGTCTTCAATATGGCCGTCGCATACATTTTTCCTTTAATTTGACTCAAGAAAACTACCTTTTGGGACTTTCCAGCTCGCCACCGGTCGATCGCTCCATCCACCGGTCGACCGTTCTGCCAAAATATATCCGTTGAAGTTGCACCGGTCGACCGCTCCTCTGTACTGGTCGATCGCTCTATCAAAATATAGCCGTTAGAGTTGCAGCGATCGACTGCTGCTCTGTACTGGTCGACCGCTATGAAATTTTGTCAGATGCCTCGCAGAATGCATTGGACCGGTCGACCGGTTCAGGATAGCGATCGACCGTTTCTTCTAAATTAGCTTGAGAGATTTGCACTGTTTCGATCATAACTCTCTGCACCGATATCCGATTGATGCGATTCTTGATTCTTTGTAAAGCTAACAAAAATGTCTACAACTTTTGTATTCATGACTCGATCCAAATAGCTCGATAACATCTTCAAAAATCTTGTTGAACTTTGATTAGTATGTTGTGAGTATATGGTCGGTCGACCGACCTGTGCTAGGTTCAACCGACCTTGAGAGTTGATCCATCCAATTTCGAAACTTCTTAAATTATGATGCATTGAATTATTAGAAGTTTCAAGTCTTCATTCCACCTATCTTTTCATCACTTAAACAACTTATTAGTAAACACAACTCAATCCAAAACATAAAGTAGAATGACCAAATATTAATATGAAATTTAACACATAGAGATGTCTTTTCCAAATTAATCCATTTTGAATAATTCTAATTACTCGAGGTTTGTATCATCAAAACATAATGGTTTAAGGCATAAAATCTATGTTCCAACAAGCACCTCATGTAAATGCTAATGATGGTCATCAAGATTTAATAGATATCCTTATGAAAGAGTTAGCAAGAATAAATTATATCACAAAATCACGCTAACTCAACATAGACTCAAGTTATGTGCCAATCGTAAGTATCACATTTTTTGTTTCACCTAATAGCATACATAATTAAATTTATAAAACAAGATAACATAACTTGGAACCTCCTAATATTGAATACTAATTTTTAAAATACTTAAATTAGTTACATCATTTATTAAATATATTTAAATATTTTATTCTGATTTAATATTTATTTTATATTATGAATTGGACAAAAAATAAGAAATTTGAAAAAAAATAAACAACATAACTTAAGACTTAAGGAAAGAAATAAAGTAATATGCTTAGGGCCTATTTGGATATCTTCATATCCTATGAAAAAAAACTCATTCTAATGGTTTATCTCTTATAATTGAAAATTTATCAAAATAGTTATTTGGATACTAAAAAAGGGATATTATTAGGAGTTAGAGTGTTTTCAATGGAAAAAAATTAATCTGGAGTGTTATTTTTTTTCCTTTCTCATCCGTCTCTTTTATTGCTCCTCACCTCCTTTCATATTTGACGATGCATGTAATATTTGAGTTAACTGTCATATTTGATTATATTTGAATTTAAATTTGGTCATTTAAATTTTATTTAGTCTATTTTTAGTCTACATTTATGTTGAGAAATTATCATTCATTAGTCAATCCATACGGTAGTATGAATATATTCCAACGAAAATTAATATGTAAAGAAAAGATTTTTTAAAAAGTGTAATTCTTTGAAAATTTTTAACCCATGTTTTATTTTAATTAAAATCCAAACAGTGCCTTAAAGAGTCCAAAGAAGAATGACCAAAATGATGATTAAAAGGGAAGAACATTTTCATTCTTAATTAATTTTATATTTTAGATTGATATCTAAACGTTGTTCACGTATTGTCTTGTTTAGTTATAGATTTTTAATTTAGAAAATTTATAGTATTTTACTAGCATTGTCATGAAAAACTTATTATTTGGTTGGGTATTTAACTGTCAATAAAAAAATCCTTAAACGTAACTTATTTTTTACTCTATGTGGTCTCGTACAAGAAGGAAATATAATTAAAATAAGTTTTAAAAACCAATTTCGAAGTAACTACTGATATATTTCAAAATTTTATACAAAAGAAATTATGTAAAATTGTGAATTAGATATTTTGAAATATCTAAAAATGGGATATTCTTATATCAATATTTATTATAATTTGCTTATGAGTATTAATTTTAGTTTTAATAAAAATTTTAAAATAAATCTCTATTGAAAATACAATTTTAAAATTATTAACATTTTGGCCTCCCTAAATTTTAGTTTAGGTTCCGTCCTTGGACTTGGACGTAGCGATAGAAAATTTTTGGATGAGAATCCGTAGAGAGAGTTTTTTTTAGTTGCACGTGCTGCAAAAGTGTTTGATCGAGCCAAGGCGCTTCTTTTTATTTTTTAATTTTTTGCACAATAAATATTTCAACCATTTAATATATATTATAGTGTAATAATATTGTACATGTACTAAATTGTAATATATGATAATAAGAAGAAGAATAAGAATAATATATTAATATAGTATCTTTAATATATGGTTATATTAGTAATACTATTATTATATATATTACAGTATATGAATCTAGGATGTCAAATTCAAAAAAATTAAATATTAAAATGAAAATAAAAAAAAGTCGTGTCTAGATAGGCCAGGCCATGCCGTCATCCTCAATTTTTATTAGACCAGTACGACACATTGTTAGGCTCCATTTTTAGAAATCCATTTTCCTTGCTTGTGTGACGATCAATTTCTGTCACCGAAAGAAAAATAAAGTGTTAAAAAAAAGAGGCCAACAAGTGTTCTCTTATTCCTAATTTAGGCACCAAGTAGTAGTTAGTTATTTATTTTATCGGTGGAAATATAGTTTTATTTATTTTAAAAATTGTTTGATTTATCATTTTTCTTTTAAGGGACGATAAGATAGTAAACGTTTCACTTCGTGATCATTTTGAACGAGTCGTGCACTCAACGCGATGGAGTTGCGCTCCACGCACCTAAATCTCGTGGTACGATACGAGACGAACAGAGCATACGGAAAACATGACAATATCACGATAGGATAGGACACTTTCATTGTACGTGTGCTATATAATCCAAAGGGTGTTTGGTGGGGCTGATAAGTCGGTCAAACCGAGTTATCAGTCATTTTAAAAGAATTCACCTGTTTGGTAACAGGTGAAATGTGCTTATAAGTTTAAAAAAACTGACTTATCAACGAAAAAAATAAAAGGCTTTTTTTTTCCTAATTTATAAGCTAGTAATCTTTGACCAAGTAAAATACCTTTTTATCTTTATCATTTGTCATTATTACGTACTATATAAATTAAACTAAATCTGTCATAGGCCATAGTCATATCCAACTTGATTAGGAGCGGAGCGCGGGCACACTCACTCTAACGGCGTACCTTTTCCTTCTCTCTCCCTCTCGTCTCACCGTCCGTCGTTGCAGCCATGTTCGCCGCCATCTTCACCGGGACGCCATCTATTCTCTCACCTGCTGTTGACACCATCTTCGTCGTTATCTACTCTCTCTCTCTCTCTCTCCCCAACGTCAACGACCTCTTCGCCGTCGTGGACTCCAATACCTCCGATCTAGAGAGCCACCTCCAAATCGGAGGTGGCTCTCCAGATCGGAGAGTTTGGGAGATTCCAGATCGAGGCCCCAAACTCTCCTATCTGGAGAGTTTGAAGCTCTCCAATATGGAGGATTTTTTATTTTAATATTTAATTATTTTAAATATGTATTATTTTTAATTTTGAAAGGCTAATTTAGTCATTTATGTATAAAATTTATTTATCAATTTATATATTATCAAATGTTATATGACTTATTAGTAGTATAAGCATTTCTTTTCCAAACACATAACTACTTATTTTATAAAATAAGCTTCAGCACCTGAATCACTTATCAGCTATGAAACTTATAAGTTATTTTATTTCAGCTAACACAAACAGGCTCTAATACTCTACACAAGCTTCAAAAGCATCTTTATATTTTTCTTTTCCCGATAAACAAATAACATATGGGCTAATAAAAATATGACATGATTTTTAATATATACATAATCATTTACGTACTTCTTGATTAATTTAATTAGAATTTTGTAAAAATACGATAACTGAATGTTTAAATTCTGAAACTTACAACACACCTAGAAAACAGGTTTATTAATGTAGACACACACTTCTATCAATATATCAAATCTTTATTTTTCAAGAAAATATTTTAGTTCCATAGGCCTTTAAAATACTTTAATAATCATTCGTCATTCAAATAACACACGCTTAGATTTTTTTTTCTGAGTTTTAAATATCCATTTTATATTTGTTATAACATTAATGGAAAATCAATATGAAACAATTCTGGAAATATAAAACAGAAAATCTCACATATATTTTTTAGAGGTTTTTATATGCAAAGGCACTATTTACAGGTAGAGCAATTCCATTGGCAACTGTAATAAAATAATTATTCTTTTTGTATGAGATAAAATAATTATTTTCATCATTCTTATCGACTTAAATTCAACACGGATGGACAGAAGAATATTATAATATAAACGATATTTAAAATAGAAATTAATAAAGTTGTTATGATAGCCATGAGCTGGGCCTTAGTTATCAAATTAGGCCGTTCAATATATCCACGCAAATCCAATGGAAGTCGGCTTCAAGTAATTCTTTTTTTCAAAATAACATTTTTCATTGAATTTCAGAAACATAAAAGAGAACAAAAGTTCAACATTTTAACTCAATCTGAATTAATTAGTGATTATTAGGTTTTATACATTATCATTATAATTTGAAATATATATATATATATATATATATATATATATATATATATATGAAGAAATCATTTTATTGAGATTCATATTTTTTGTTCTATAGGTAAGTTTTCTAAGCCCATTTTTTAAAATATAGATAAAAATCATTTATGTGTTGGTTTTCTAAGGAAATGGCCTTCCTCATGTAGGAATGTAAAAAGTTGATACGATGAACCATTCAAGCAAAGAAGAGTATGCTAGTCCAAAGAGTTGGCAGGTTAAGACAGCTACTATACAATTTTATGGCCCTGATGAACATCAAAGAATACACTGACATTAGACTGATTTTAAATTCTATTGCAAGTCAGTTAATAAACCACACTTCAATCTCAATGTACCACCCTATAAAGATGTCCCCAATAGCTTGGTACAGTGCATTTAGCTGCTTTCTTCGATAGCCAAGGGAAATAAGATACTAAGGTAGCTTTGAAATCAGCAAGAGAAAGAAAAAAAATGATGGTTTAAGCCTCCTAGCAATCTATAAATGATAACTTGCTGCCAATGGACTTTAGTCCACCACCATTAAGAAAATGTGATTTGTGGATGGTCATTGGAGGGAGTCACCATCTGCTAGCTGCCTGCTGTCCATGTTATGATGTACAAGGAGGAACACAAGCAAAGCAATTAGAGTCCTTGTAACACAAATAAAGATGTTATCACTGGGACTCTTTCCCAGATGTAATTATCACCATGATTGTTATATCGTAAGATACAATCTTGCTTAAGACCTGTACTATAAATTAGTACACCAAAAGGAAATAACAAAAAAATATATATCATATTATCAAGGGGAAGCGGTAATGAAAATCAATAGTTCAAAGTATCACTAGTTTATATTCTCACTCGACTAACATGGAACATGTGAAATGTCATAATTCCGTTGGACTCATACATGGAATATTGGAAGAAGTCATTACCTTATCCGAAGGTAGGGTGTGCAATTTGAATAAGAGCGAGATATGATAGATTGTTTTCAATTAAACATTGAGGATACAGAAAAATACGAGCATTGTGCTGCTAGACGAAGCGATGAATCAACAAGGACTATTCTTTTATTCCGTAAATTGAATCATAATTTATGAGATTCGTCTAACTAGTCTGTTGTCAAGATCGGGATCCTACTTAGGATTGAGAAGGATGATAAAATCAAAGATCGTTAGATCGGATCGAGGATTGTAAGATCTTACTCATAAGTAAAATATATTTTTAAAATATATTTTTAAATTAGTACCCCAAAAGGAAATATAATGAAAGTCAATAGTCCAAAGTATCACTAGTTTATATTCTCACTCGAGTAACACGGAACATGTGAAATTTCTTAATTCCGTTGGACTAGTAAATGAAATATTGGAAGAAGTCATTACCTTAACCGCGAGGATGTCGAAGGTGGAGTGTACAATTTGAATAAGAGTGAGATACGATAGATTATTTTTAATTAAATATTGAGGATACAAAATAATTCAAGCCTAGGATTGCTACAAAGTGGTTGATCAACAAGGACCATTTTTTTTTTATTTTCATCACAATTTATGAGGTTTTGGATTTTGACTAGTCTATTCTCAAAATCGGGGTCCTTCTTAGGATTGAGAGAGATGATAAAATCAAATATTGTTATACTAGATCGTGGATTGTAAGATCTTATCGATAAATACAAATATTTTTAAGATATATTATATATTAATATATATGTATATTTAATAATTTGTTAAATATATCTTAATATTTTTTTAAATTTGTTATCAATTTTTGTCACTTTAAAAACTTTATATGCTTAAAAATAAAGTTCTATAGATATAACATAGTACATTATGACTATAATTTATATTTTCTAAAGAAAATATATCTATGTTTAAATATGTATCTATTAAAAATACACATATATCAAATCATGTTTAAGTATTTTTTAAATAATTTTAACGTTTATTATCTTTTCACATTTTTATGCATTAAAAATTAAATGTGATATATTATCATTATAGCATATATTATTTAAAAGAAATTACAAAAAAAGAAAAAAAAACAAATATTTAAAGTAAATAATATGATCACTAGAATCGAGATCATCGACCCTTTATTAAGATTCTTTTATTAATCTAAATAAACTTATTTAAATCAAACCAATATTATTTAAATTAAATATTTTTTTTTTGTTAAGATTGATATCATCGACTCTTGTTGGATCATATCAAGATCTGATCTTGACAATCATGATATATATGTCATTTCAAATTATATGCTTTCAATTAAAATTTTCTGCTTACAAAAAAATTCAAATTCCTCGCTCCACCCAATTCCTATTGGGGGTAATAAGGACCACCTTTGATGTGCATATCTAGTGGCCAAAATAAAAGATATGGCATGACTTTGGCTCGCGCACATTGTAGCATAATTCTATGTAAAAATCAATATTCCTTACCTGCATAATTCTAAGTAAATGGATAAGATGGAAGCTCAACTAAAGCTCAATTGCAGGGGACTGTCATAACCAAAATTAAAGCTAACGCAAACTAATGTGAGCAGTAATCATACTGTCTCCTAAAGGGCACCCCCACCATATCAAACGCTGTCAGAGACCTCTGAACAAAGGAATTAATCTAATCAGCAGCCTTAACTCCACACTGACATCCATATCTTTAATCACTAACTATACACCACCACACAATGAAAGGAAAAAGTTAATCTAACTCGCAGCATTGAACCAAAGAGAGTTTGTGGTTCAAACGGCAGTGGATATGAGTTACTCAACAAATACTTCTTTTGTAGAGATGTCCTGGAAGAAGAAGCTGGCAGATTTTCACCTAATAAAAAAAATAATCAAATTAGTTGGTATAAATGATTAACAAATTTATAATTTAAATTGAGAGATCGAAAGTTAATAATTTCGAATTCGAACATTAGAATCATCAATTTGGTCAACTTTATCGTGTTCATCCAAATATCGTATTAGTCGGATGTTAATAGTCCTAAACTCCAATAAAATTCTACCTATTGATCTAAAAAACTATATTAACAAGAATTTGTTCAAATCATAAAAATAACTTTTCTAATTAAGCAATGTCCCAAATTATTTTTTATTAATGTATATTAAAAATATAATTCAAGAAAAAATATCATGAGCCTCAGTGTGGGTTTCTAGAATGCCTAGAAAAGACTTAGATAAGTACCACCAGAAGAAAACGCCACAGGGGGGTGATAGTGAAGCAGATCCCATGAACTGTGTGTATACAGTAAGTTGAGGTTAACCTGTGCGTTGAATAGTTATCTAGCGCATGTAGCCGTGCGTCCACATCTCAAAGTTCCTCACGAAAGGGCAAACCTTTTCTCACTGATTTGGACGCTCGACGACAATGAGCGACGAATACGACCACTGCGCTCGCCCGCGCGCGCGCGCCGGCGCGCGTGTCCACTGCAACTACGTGCCCTTGCCATCATTACTCGGCGCAGACGTCACCGCGGTGCGCGCGTGAGCGAAACATATTGTTCACACATAAAAAAAAACAAGGCCTGGAGCTGCTTAAAAGCATCAGCCCTCCTTGTCCAGTATACATAACAGAGCCACGGAATCTAATTGCTCCCTCTCTCAGTATATATAACAGATAGCCAAGGAATCTGATTGCCTCTCTCTCTCTCTCTCTCTCTCTCTCTGACTTGCTTGCCAAGTGCCAAGTGAGAGGCCTAAGAAGACAAGTTTTTTGGGCTCCCAGAATCCGAATATATACACTTGTTGGCCTCCCGGCGCCACTAGAGCTCGTCATAACTTGCGCATGGACCAGCCGGAGGTGGCCGCCAGCATTACCATGCCGCCGCCCGCCGGCGGCCGACGGGGCAGCTGGCTCGGCCGGCTTAACTCGTACGTGGCGGGTACGCGGGCCGGGAGGCGCTTCAAGCTGGAGGAACGGAGCACGACCTTCACCACGGAGCTCCGGGCCGGCACGGCTACCTTCCTCACCATGGCCTACATCCTCGCTGTGAACGCGTCCATACTCGCGGACTCCGGCGCCACCTGCTCGATGTCGGACTGCCAGAGCCCTTCGCCGTCGTGCATGTTCCCGCCGGTCGACCCCGGGTACACGGCCTGCCTCGACCGTGTCCGGCGCGACCTGATCGTGGCCACCGCCGCGTCGAGCATCATCGGCTCCTTCATCATGGGCGCCTTCGCTAACCTGCCGTTGGCGCTCGCGCCGGGCATGGGGACCAACGCCTACTTCGCGTACACCGTCGTCGGCTTCCACGGCTCTGGGAACATCCCTTACTCCACGGCCCTCACCGCGGTGTTCCTGGAGGGCCTCATGTTTCTGCTGATCTCCGCGCTCGGCTTCCGCGCCCGCCTCGCCAAGCTCGTCCCGGCGCCCGTGCGCATATCCTCCTCCGCCGGCATCGGCCTCTTTCTCGCCTTCATCGGCCTCCAGGGCAACCAGGGCGTGGGCCTCGTCGGCTACAGCTCCTCCAC
Organism: Pontederia paniculata; assembly: GCA_001647135.1. Taxonomy (NCBI): domain Eukaryota; kingdom Viridiplantae; phylum Streptophyta; class Magnoliopsida; order Commelinales; family Pontederiaceae; genus Pontederia; species Pontederia paniculata. The sequence goes on from LTAE01006276.1 coordinate 25,177, forward strand.
GCTCGTCACGCTCGCTGCGTGCCCTCGCGAGGCCCGCGCATCCCTCGCCCCTGTCCAGACCTTCGACAACGGAACCGTCGCTCTCATCCCCGGCGGCACCGTCTCCGGCGACATTTTCTGCCTCCACGGCCGCATGGAGAGCTGGACCTTCTGGCTCGGCGTCGTCGGCTTCCTCCTCATCGCCTTCTGCCTCATAAAGCGGATCAAGGGCGCCATGATCTACGGCATCGTCTTCGTCACCGCCATCTCCTGGTTCCGCCACACCTCCGTCACCGCCTTCCCGGACACGCCCGCCGGCAACGACTCGTATCACTACTTCAAGAAGGTCGTTGACGTGCACAAGATCGAATCAACTGCCGGCGCCCTCAGCTTCAAGGGCATCGGCACGGGCCACTTCTGGGAAGCCCTCGTCACATTCCTCTACGTGGACATCCTCGACACCACAGGCACCCTCTACTCCATGGCGCGCTTCGCGGGGTTCGTGGACGAGAAGGGGGACTTCGAGGGTCAATACTTCGCCTTCATGTCGGATGCGTCGGCGATCGTGATCGGATCGCTGCTGGGCACGTCGCCGGTGACCGCGTTCATCGAGTCGTCGACAGGGATCAAAGAAGGCGGGAGGACGGGGCTGACGGCCCTGACGGTGGCCGGCTACNTCTTCACGCCGTTGCTGGCGTCGATACCGCCGTGGGCCGTGGGCCCGCCGCTAGTGCTCGTCGGCGTGCTCATGATGAAGTCTGTCGCGGAGATCGACTGGGAGGACATGAAGGAGGCCGTGCCGGCGTTCATGACGATGGCGCTGATGCCATTGACGTACTCCATCGCCTACGGCCTCATCGGCGGCATCGGAACATACATTGTCCTCCACTCCTGGGACTGGGCCGCCGGCGCCTGGTCTGCTCTCGACTTTGGCGGCCGCAGTGCAGCCAGTGACAAGAACCGACACAACCTCCACCTCCACAACACCAGCAACAACCAGGTGGTGAACAGTAGTGACAGCAGTAGCAGTACTGTGCGTGCAGCTGATGGTAGTAGTAATACTGAACAAGAGAAGGTAGTTGAAGTTTAGCCTGCAACTGTAAGTATGTTCAAACTCAAATTAGTTGGATACAGGAAGCATGAAGAAGGAGAAGATGGACGAACAAATGACTCATTTTTTATGTAATTATTTGTATCACCACAGAAGAAAAAAAAAATGGGAAGAAAGTGGACAGCTAGTGGTGATGCATGCATAGCATTTCTCAGAGTTAGACAAAGTTAAAAATGTCTGTACAGTGTATAATTGGAGTAACTGAAGATTACACTGTTGCTTCTTTTTTCTGTATGTTTTGCATGATTAAAGCGCACTGAGATGATTGGATTGTACTTTGCTGTGATTGCAACTGTTCTTTAGCTTTCCTTGTGGAGTTAGTGGGGGGAGTTGTAGTTTGGCAGATGTGGAGAAGGAAGCACGCTTATACTACCTAGAGATCCATATGTGTGTGTCTAGGTGGATTGCTGTAGCTTCAATAATGCTTGGCTGTTTCAGAGACCAGTGATCATACCTGTTGGCAACATAGGGAGGGGTCCTGAAGTGGACTTGCTGAAACAATGTCTTGGACAATAATTGATTTCACCACAGTTCAGTTTACACTTTACAGCATCAATTCCTAACAGTAGGATCATGGGGGAACCCCTTTCTGAGCCTTATTAGGACTGTACAGAGTTTAAAATTTGTCAAAATGTCATACTAAATAATAGGATTCTTAGCATTCGGTTCTCTCTGGTATATATATACATATATATATATGTGGACCTTTAAGCTGGAAATAAGTAGTTAGAATATACCATCTAGAACTTTATTAAAGGAAAAATATTGATCAGAGGGAAGTTTTGTGTTCCTTTGATGAATTGTATTCCTCTGCAACAGTCTAATAATGCGTTCTTGTCCGTTTCCACCCATCATTGTTTGAAGGATCTTTGGGGACTAAATTGTGGCCTTGCAGGAAAGTACAAGTGGTGCCCTTAGGCTTTTAGCAGTAGGTGAAGAAAAACCCAAGGATAATCTTCTAAAATATTTGGCTTGAACTCGAAGAAAAGATCACAGAAAGCAGGCAAAGAAAAAAAAGAAGAGCTCCATAAAGGGGTCAATTCACATGGAATTGCAGAAAACAAAAGCTGCAAAGTAAAGTGCAGGCAGCAAGCAAGCAGTGTTTTGATAGAAAGATTCATCTGATGATTCAACTAGTTAAGTTGCCAAACAATTGATAAAATATGTACACTCCTAAGAATCCTATTCGATCCTGTTGGTGAACTCTGCAGTCAACAGGAAGAATTCTTTCATTCTGAGCTGCTACTTGGTGCATGAAGTGGAAAGAAGCTTTCTAGCCATGGGAAAGAATATTACAGTTTCAAACTACTAGTTGCATCCAAAGCAAAATGCAACGCACTGGTGCCATTGTTTTCTTGTTCACTACTCGCCCGTCCACTTTGCTGTCAGCTGAATGCTCAAGCTCCATTATTTTTCAGACACTCCGTGGCCCACGTTATCGATGAAACTTGGGGTAGGTTAGGTTCAGCAATAACTTCAGAGTTATAGCATGAATCTTATCTACTCCACCAATCATACAGGCAAAAGGTAAATGCTCAGGCATCTATAAAAGTTTGGGACATGCTATTAGTGGCGACCAAGTTATAGTGAGATCATACTGTGCCTCTCTATTCTATAGAAGCAGGAAAACTTAGCTACCAGCTCTGAAGTAATGGACAGTTATCAATCAAACTTACTCCAGATATTTTAAACTAGAATTACTAGTAACTAGTAATTCAAATTACTGTATTCCTTGCCACCTACAATAGTTATCCAATTCGAATGACAAAGTTTAAGGTCAGTACCCTTCTCAATCTGAACATTTATCTATAAAACTTAGCTGATAGTTAAGAAGTGATGGCCTGAGCTCTGGTTCAAATAGTGTGTACTTCACCTGCCGGGATTAATAAACGCGTAAATATTTCCATCAATTACAATTCATGAGTTCTTAACGATGCTGGGGAATAAATATTGTAGACTTTTAGTGTTAAAAAGTTCTCAAAACTCAAAAATGATAAATACAACCATTATCGATTGTTTTCGAACATAATCAATGACATGAAATTTACAACTGATGGAAGTTGTAAGACAGAAAATAACACCTATGGATCCACGGACAGTTATTCATCAAACTTAGATACTTTTTTGGGGGGCACAAACTCTCATATTCGAGAGCTCAATAGATTCCTATGTCTAATATCCCTCTCATTGGAAACATTTTTCACAATTCTTTGACCTTTCCTTCTATGCACTGTACCAAAAATTTGGACCAAAAAACTGTGGACCTAGGAAGACAATTGACAAGTTATAACACATTCACACACACAAAAAAAAAGAAAACAAATGAATGCATGAAAAATAAAAGAATATGATGTTGTTATGACTTGAACCTTAACTTATATGATATTTTTCAAGCCACCCATCAAGTAGGTACCTCAAAGTCTATCTAAATTTCCAATAATTCGAATCTTTATATGAAATCCAACCACGTAAATTTGTGTATCTTTGAATTTTCTTCTTAATATCAGTAACAAATGCTGTGATGCACCTCCCCCTGACTTCATATCTGCATCTTACCACTGTTGAATTGATTGCCTTCTGCACACAACACACACACACACAGATGATTTAATTCCCTGTTGCAAGATTGGGATTGGCTCCTAGTTGGATGGACAGGAAGACCCACCAGCACAAGTTGTTGGAAATATTTAAAGCTCGCAGGACCTTTCACATGGTGCCGTCTTTTTCCAAGGCCTTGCGGGAGAGAGCACCCCAATCCTCGCTTTTTCCGATCCAATTTGCACAAAGGTTAAGAGGTCAAGTCCTCTCTCTCTCTCTCTCTCTCTCTCTCTCTCTCTCTCTCTCTCTCGTGTTTCTGATAAGAAAAGCTACTACAATTTGCAGACCTCAGTTGCATTGGCCAGAAACAAGGAGCAGTGCATGAACAACCGAACTCGGCGTTTTGCTTCCAAGTGACTTAACTGACACATGCCTTAAATCTAACTGTTGGATCTTGTCCTGAGACAAAATCGATTTCCTGCACTCTGACACTTTAACTAAATCCATCACATCAAGTACAGGACCTCAAAAAGATTTTGTGAGCTGCAAAGAAAAGAAAAAAAAAAGAATGACCAGTGAGAACAACATATTGTCTGAAAACAAATGTTCCTACTGAATTGAAGGTCCAATAAGGAAGGCAGAAGGAGGCCTTCTGGTCATTGCTTAAGTGGATTGGTAACCGTGATTGCTAAATGTACAGATACGTTTATTTTTTTTCCAAGTCAATGACATTGCCAACAAAATCAGAATTCTATGCTGGAGAGATGTTTTCTTCAGAAACCTAAACTCTACAAGTTGATGTGGGGCACTGTTGGCATGGTCAGCAATAGCCATTACAAGTGTAGCCATCAGCCGAGGCCCTGATCCTGATCTCAGTGGCCGTGGTGCAAGCACTTACACGTATGTGGAATCTTGCTTCATTAATATAGTTATAGCAGACTTCAGAATTGACGAGAGTTAGTAGCTTAAGTTTAGTTTTTGGAGTCATCCAATTTAATCAGAATTTTTCGTTTCATTGAACACTCCGATTAATAGGATGCTGATAACCCTCAACAGTAATATAATGGATTGTACAGAAAATAATTTAGCAGAACAGGCGAGTTATTGGGGTATGTTATTCTATATTTATTTCCCTTGCAGAATCCAAGGAGTTTACTATTAGGATTTTTTTTTAAAAAATTTTGGAGACTTCTTGGGCTTTAGCTGCAGCATGTGAGTCTGCATGGATCCTGTGCATGCTTCTATTCCCTGTGGAAATTTTAATCCGGAATCAAAGTCTGCCACCGGCCTTTTGGGACATATTGGCATGCATGCATGCATTCTTGTGCCCTCCTTAGCATCAGGGGAGATGTATAAACTATGTAGAGCTATGGGCCACCAATAAAACACACAAAGTCTCATCTTAACAGCACCATGGCATCAACGCCACCTTCTTGCCATGTATAAAAAATTATGCCTGAATCTTATGTTTCACGGATAACTTTATTCCAAAGTCCACAAGGACTAAGACATCCAGGAGGTTTCCTATTGAACTCAAGATCTATTCATTATATCAGGCAAGTTTCTTTCTTTTCTCTTTTTTTTTTTTTGATTGAGAATCCATAATTATTATATGACTAACAGACAATATAAAATGTTAAACAACAATCAATAGGCGTAGAATGTCAAAAACAACTTTTTTCATGTTCAAAGTTGTTAAGATTTCAAATGATTGTAAGATTCTTATTTACTAATAAAATAATATATTATGATAGATAAAATATATTTTTTTAACAAAAAATCGCACTCAATTCTTAAATTAGACTTCAACATGTCACAATTTATTTAATTTATAAGCGAGAGCATATTAGTATAAATAATATATAATAAAAATGAAAAAAAAAATATGTCAAAATTACAAATTTGATTATTATTCAAATGATCATATTATTCAGTTGAATTCTTATAGGATTGAATAAGATTGTACAACTTAACTCATCATCCTACTAAGGTCTTATTTATAAAATTCTCACACATCGAGATCAATCGGTTATAAAATACTGATCGAGATCTTGACAATCTTGCTCTTAATGATATCTCTGAAATCAATTTGAGACTACTAAATTCTCTTATCCCTCGACAAGGACATCAACCTAATCTTAGAAGCACATGATGTGTTCCCTCCCTATTTGACCTCTAACCTAAGCAGTCTACTTGAAAGCCTCATTATAATAAACGTTGGCATTGTTCTTTATATTCATGTGTGAATTGCCCGGTTTCCTGCAAATTTTAAGGCTTGATGCTTTCTAACAGTGTTGTTTATGCTGTGAGAACAGTGAAAGTGGATCTCACCATTAATTCTGGAGTCAAATCAGTAACATTGTGAACATGCATTCAAAGCAGAAACCGAAGAAATATTTGACGCCTTAATAATGCAAGAAAGCAAACAACATTTATGGACACACTCGAGATTAGGACACATTAAGATGGGACTAAAATAAGAGGACATGTGTTCATCATGCCATAGAAGTCTTAAAATAAGGAAATCAATGGCGACGTGCGCGTGCATGCGTTTTCGTGTGGGAACATGATCTAGCTACTAAAATGATTAGTTTTCTGTAATATGATGAAAGAAAGATTTGATCCAAAGTACTCTTATTGGCGTTTCCTTTGTAATGTTTCAGATAAATTTGTTTATTTACGAAGGATTTGATCAAATTGTGTTTGACATCATGTTTCACCTTGTGATCAAATTGTGTTGACTTCATTTTTCACCTTGTGGTTAATTGCTGTCGTCAACAGAAATTCACCATGAAAAACATGCATATTAATTTACAGCACTGTAACAGGCTAACAAAATAGGCAGGCATGTTTAAGGTAACCCAAATAACACATTGTAGAATATGGTTGCATGACTAACAAAACATCAAGACAATTCCTAAGAAAAGAGAAAAAAAAAGAACATATTTACTTGAGAGGAAATTCAGGAATGTTGCTGCTGTTTTTCACCACCTTGGAATGCCTAAACTATGCCCTCAAGTGCAAGGCTAATGTAGTTTTGGTACTCCAATGCATCACCATTTGTCTTTCTAATCTACACAAGGTGAAGCGATGTGGCGACCTTGAAGATTTCGGCATCAACACCCAAAACTCCTTTTCTACCTACCTTTGATCCTTCTATCCTTAGTACACCATGATCTGTCTTCATTACTTTTAGATTCAAACACTTGGCGGCATCATCCAACTAGGAGGAGTTGGTACAAGCTTGTTGTCCTGAAGCGAAACATACTTCTCTTCGCTGATCAACCTCTTCAAATAACGCTGAAAGGTTCAGTCCAGTAGAACGAGATATTATGTCAAATGCATTCAAGTTTGTGAGCTTCTCCATATCTTGCTTCTGTTCAGCTATATTGAAGCTCAAATTAATATCTTGGTTAACATGAAGTGGACCAGTCTCTCATTTTTCGTCCTTCTTTATTACTCTTTTTCCAAGTCCTTCCTTGAATCAAGAAGTTTTCATAATCTTCATGGTTGAGATTCTGGTATTAGGATTGGGATCAAGAATGCGCAAAAGAAGCCTTCTAATGTCGGATGGAATCCAACTTGGGAATTTGAATTCTGCTTTACCAATCTTCCTATACATCTGAATGAGATTTGAACCACCAAAGGGAAGATAACCAGCCATGAGAACAAACAATATGACACCAGAAAGGCAGATATCGACTTTGGCCCCATCATATCCTTTTCTGTTGATCACTTCAGGTGCAATGTAGGACGGAGTGCCGCATGTAGTGTGAAGTAATTCATCTTGTCTCCTAGAGTTGGCAAGTGCGCTCAAACCGAAATCTGAAACCTTTAAATTTCCATATTCATCTAACAAAAGGTTTTCAGGTTTTAGGTCGCGATGATAAACGCCTCTGCTATGACAAAAGTCAATTGCACTGACCAATTGCTGAAAGTATTTTCGAGCAACATCTTCTCTAAGCTTGCCTTTAACAACTTTTTAAATAACTCCCCGCCTTTTGCATATTCCAGGACAAAGTATATCTTTAATTTGGTGGCCACAACCTCATGAAGTTGCACGACATTTGGGTGTTTCACCAATTTCATCACTGATATCTCCCGTTTAATATGATTAATAAGTCCAACTTTTGATACATGTTCTTTGTCAATCACCTTTAAAGCAACACTTTGGGAAGTTTTGATGTTCCTGGCATAATAGACCTTGGCAAAGGTTCATTTCCCTCTCCCAACTTCATACTTATGCATCAGCACATTCCCTTTAGTTTCTGTTTCCATTAAAAATATCGAGAACTCAAATGTCTGCTGTCTCCTGCTAATATGTACATTGTACAAGAGTGAGATTTAATTACATCTCAACTGTCTGCTGTCTCCAAATGATTGATATAACACGGCAACTTTGCAATTATTCCTTGGTGCATTGTATGATCACGTGCACAGAGCACAGAGTGGACAGATGAAGAGAAATAACTCAGATGGAGAAGCACCACAACTTATCTTAAAAACGGATATTCTGGCTCCTAGTCATATCTTTCATCATAACCTGATGTGTCATCTGGCTCCCAAGAGAAACTACAACAAGGTACATACACTGCACAATCTGAACCAAGCATAACTACAGGAATGAACAATGTGAGACAAGTAAGGTTATCTGATAGAATAAACAACAGGTTGAATATGATGCTTTAACTTTTGGTATATATCAGAACTAAAGAGAAGCGCTTGGCTGCAGTTTTTTTGATAGACATGAACTTTCCTACATGTAAAAGATTGTTTTTGAGATGATGCATCCAAAAGAATTAGAAGATAAAAAGTAATCATATCAGTGCATGTCACTTATATTGGGAAAATATATTGAACCAGCAAGTGGTTGGTACAACTCCTGATAAGAGGTCTTAATAATTTTGGAAGTCATTGTTTCCGCAGGAGAATCCTTTAACATTCTGATTCTCGAACTAAGCATTGTTAATTTACAGAAACTCAAAAGAAGACATAAATATTTGGAGAACCTTCCGTTCAGGCAGCCAAAATTTACTGTTGCAAGTCTATGTTCCAAGATTTAGTCAGTGGTTTACCTCAAGTTTTTTTTATGGGTGATTTGGGAACAGCGACATGGATGTAGTTTCTAAATACAAAAATATGTGGACAACATTATAGCAGTGACAAGCAGTATGATTAGAGTGGACCGGTTGATTTTATTTTCAACATTTTCATGTAAAATCCCGATGGATGGTTAAATTGGGTAACCATCCTTGCCATCTCAAAAAATAATTTGAAGAAAAAAAAATCAGTACCACTCTGATCTGTATTGGGAATTTCTTATTACAATTACATTAGGACTCCTAATGATATCAGAAAACTAGTCTGCAACTTAGCAATTAGAACATCGTGAAATTTATTACATTTGCTTCGGACTCTAACGATACCATTGCTTGCCTGCAACTAGAACATTATGAAATGGAAAAAAATGCAAGAAATTAGCAGAAAGGGCATTTGCTCGTTTAAAGATGCCTTTTTCCAATGCGATTTTCCTCCAAGAAACGATTTTTGTTCGCCATATCTCGTCAAGATTTAATTGTTAAGCAGAGCAAATCAGACTTGTTAAAAAAACAGATTGAACAAAACAACAGGAAGCGTTTACCTCTGAGAGACGACCAAAACGAAGCCAACGGAGCAAATGGAGAACCAAGAAGAGGTACGACGAGAGGTCCCAAAGCTGAACGGATTGGAGGATTCAAAGGAAGGAAGAAAAAGAAATGGAAAAGGAGAGAACGAGGAAGGCGAACAGAACCCTCGCCGCTGTGCCACCGTTTTATTCATTTGTTCGCTATCTAATTCTTCTTCCTTTGGCGGCCACATGGTGACCTTCAAACGAGAAATTATATGGCTGATGTAAGTTAAAGTATTTGGTAACAAAATTATAGATTCATACCTACAAATTTTAAATATTTCATTTAAAAATATATGTTTTCAAAAAATAAAAGTATTTCTTTAATAATTTATTATAATTATATTATAATTTATTTAAAATAATATTTTTCTTTATATTATTTTAATTTATGATAGAAAAATATTTGATTTGAGTTATTTATTAGTTTAATTTTTTATCTTATTTTACAATTATTTAATAATTTCTTTTGTTTAATTTTTATTCATTCATATTTATTTTTTTCGGACTGATTTTTTATCATAATATTTTAAATCTATTGAATATTATCATAATTTTCTTTTCAAATTAATTATTTTTTATTCAATTTGAGATGAACAATTATTTTTATGATCATTTTTACATTAACATCTTAAAATATTATTATTTGAACAATATTTTTATTGGTGTAATAATAATATTAATTTTTTTCACTTTTTTATATTTATCTCTCATCTTCAATCTTTTTTATCTTTATTTTTAAGAGAATAAAAAGATAAAACTATTGTGAAAGAGAAACAAAAATATTAGAAGGAAAAAATATTAAAGATAAGAGAAAAACGTATACAAAAATATAAAAAATGATAAATATATAAATATTATAATAAATTAAATAAATGTATAATAATATTATATTTATTAAGGGTCATAAATAATGATATATAATAAAGAGTATAAATAATTTTTATTTAAATTATTCAAACATGATATGATTCCGTTTAGCTTATTTATCACCATAAAATTTTATCCAAATATGATTTTAATAATAATTCACTACACTCAACCCACTACAAGAAATTCAATATTTTGACGAAAAAATAAGAAAAATTCGTCAGAAACCACCTTTCTGACGGAATTTTTGACTGAAAAAAATGTCAGAAAAAAGCTCATTGGAAAAAAAATTTCTGACGGATTTCGAGTCCGTCAGAATTTCTGACGGGCTCAAAATCCGTCAAAAATTCTGAGGGGCTTAGACCCCTCAGAAATTCTGATCGGCTGACCCCCTCAGAATTTTTGACGGGCAAAAGGCCCCTCAGAAATTCTGACGGGCTACGACCCGTCAGAAATTCTGAGGGGCATTATAATTCCGTTAGAAATTTTAAAAAATTAAAAAAATAATAATTTATAAAAAAAATTAATATTAATTAAAATATATCATATATTTTGTTTCAAATATTTAATTTACATATCATTATCCTTATCAGGATCTTCAGGAGGAGCTTGCCCTTTCATCATCAGTCTCCACGTTTCATTCTTTTCTTTTTTTTTTTTTTTTT
>LTAE01006277.1:0-25828 GCA_001647135.1 Pontederia paniculata
ATAGGAATGTTGGATGTGAGATCTGTTGAATTATTATCTTGCATAGGAACGATTTTCAGTCTAGGTTTTACAACTTAATGCATTTCAAAATCCTAATAAGAGAGTTGTCATCTTGGATAGGTATGATTATCTTATTAAATTTGATTTAGTAGATGCATCCTGGATAGGACATCTAAATTTCAGTAAAACCTAATTCTCTTGAGAAAGATTAAAAACCTAACTTGATTTATTAAAACTCAGATTTCTCTTATTTATTCATCCAAGTCAAGTGCTCAAGTCATCATTCTGACACTTAATTGTTATATCTTTACCATTATTTAATCTTTATTTTTTATAATCTATAAATTATTCAAACACAATGTACTCCTCTCATTAGAATATTGTGTTAGATATTGATAGAATAAATTTCTCGTGTGATCGACACTCTCTATTCACTTATTTTATTACTTGATACGATTAGTGCACTTGCTAGCAATTTTATATGTATAATTAGCACGCATCAGATCCCATACTTGAGAGCACACAACAATACCGTCCATTAACATTCTAAATGAAATCCTAGGTCATGCACATAATTCTTGCTAAACATTAGCTTTGTATTAAATGCAAGTAACAAACTACGTCAAGCCCCAACTCAAGACTTCATCTTGCTTAGAACACAAGCACAACAAAAAGGCAACCAAGGGTGGATCATCCATAGCCTTAGTAGAGCAACAACCTTGTCTCGAGAACTATGGGCAGCCAGAGACGGATTGCACTTAGCTTGGGAACAAGTACATCACAATTTAATTCTAGAAGTGTACTCCACTATGGCTAGACATAATGAAGGGAGCCAAGGGGTTGAGCTACCACGGTGCATTGGTGCACAAAATCACCGGACTTTTAAATTGGGACTGCATAGTCGATCTCAAAGATACCCTAAGGAGCATGAACGTGCATGCAAATTTTTTACAGTAATATGGATGTAACCTTCCCAAGAGGATTTTTAGTGTTCCGGGAATCCCCGATCAAATTTTCGCACTTGCTTAATGCACATCATACTATTATGTATTCCTACTAGTGTATGGGCTTTGGAGCTGTTTCCTACCAAAAAAAAAAGTGTACAACATACTCATTTTTTGTTGTATATGTCATTAATGACAACAACCAGGAGTTAGTGAGACAAATTCAAAGGCACCAACTTCTTCTTTTGCCTTGTATGTATTTGGTCTCCTAATTCATTACCATTAAACTGCTTAAGATCCCAGATTTGCACTTGATCATTTATTAATATAAGACGAGGTTTAGTCCATATTTATAAACATTATGCAGATCAAATTTGTCATTACAAATTTTAAGATCTTGAGATTTAGATCGTAGGATCATTATGATCCATGCAAGATTTTTCACAAATTCACACCGTACTGAATTCATAGATCCGTTAAGATCTTGAATAAACAGTCTATATATATATATAATATATGAAGGTATGGCCATAACTCAAGCATAATGGATGACTCATGAAATTATGACTAGGCCGAAGCATTTAATTCTGCAACTTCCCCACAAACCATAAGATATTGATAGAAAATTTTATTCATTGAAAAAAGTCAAGATTATATATAAGAGATGCTATTTTTAATTCATTTTTTCTATAATGAGGCCTTTCACAGAGCATGGTTCACATTGGAAAAACTTATGTAACAAAGTAAAGCAAGTTTAATAAATAATTTGTGCCTCAGGTTTATATGCCAAATGAGCTGATTCATGAATCAAGAAAATCTGCCACTGCTTTTTGTAGGCCACACAGACTGGGGTCACAAGTTGCAATTGAACTTTATTGCTGAATCTTGGGACTAATTGCCATGATTATTTAATTTGGGGAATCCATGTGTGCATGTTGTTTCAGCATTCATGCATGTATCTGGAATAGCATTGATCAGTCATGGATAAGATTTTTTGCAGGCATCAAAACTGTGCATGCATTCCTATGGATGTATCTGTACCTTGTCTCCTTTATTCTTCCTTTTTTTTTAAGATTTCTTTTTTTTTATTTTGCAGGTGGGGCTGGTCTCCTGCTCCATTGGCACATCTTGTGGCTGGACTTTTGCTATGATCTTTTTGTTAGGTCAACCTGTTCTGAGAAGTTGGAATTCCATAGGAATGCATGCACAGTTCATCCATTCACTCTCCTTTTAATTCATATCTGTACCATTGCAGAGAAGCGAATGGTTGTGGAAGCAAATGTTTTCTTGCACTAGAGTCATTCAAGTGCTAGTGCAAATGTCCTCTCAAGTCCCTGAACAAAAGAGAATATAGTCTGTAATATCAGAATTTGGTGATAGAGCCAATTATATAGATGCCATAAGATTTGGCACAATGGAAAATTTAATTTTAATTGAATTTCAAATTCCATTAAATATAGTTTTATTTCGATGGCTGAAAATCTGAAGAAGTTTATTATTCAATTTGTCAACTTATAGGCTGACTTTGACAACATAAAAAAATTCTTTAACTAAATTAGATGATCTTCTTTCATAGAAACTTACTTTATATTTATGTTTTTATATAAATATCTTTTAATTTCTTAGTTCATCTACTGATAAATGATTCAATCAGTAGTATGGAAGCATTCTATTTTCTCTTTCATATGATTGTACTATCACAGCAAAAGAACACAGTTCAGTGGGCAGTGTATAACCCCATTCATGTCCAATCCCTCTACTGTTTACATTGCATGCTTGTCTTAAGTTACAGGGATCAGGTGACATGGCATTTGAACCAACACAGGCTGCAATTTTGTACTTTCTGTAGCATTGTCCGACCATTATAATTAATTACTGCATAAGATTGTCTGAGCAATGTTCCTGCGGTGGTTGGCGTCCAACAGTAGATATGTTTAACTCCACATCCACATGCCATGTTCCCCTACATCTCAGTGGAAGTTCCCTGGCACTAATCTGGAACAGGGTAAAAAATCAATGTCAGCAATGGTAAACCATGTCTCTGTTAGCATGCTGAACAGTAAGTGATGTGAATTTTCTGATCAGTAGAACTGCTATTTGTTTGCAGAGAATTACAATGAGATGAGAATTAGTCTACATAGTCTTTCTCAAGATTTTTTAGTGATTATGGATGCAACTACATTGGGATCATCCATGTTTTATCATGCCAGTTGATTTGGCAATTCTATATTCAGATAAGTGTGTGATTTTGTTTCATTATTATCAGTATAATAATAGAATACTGAACTTGATCTCCTTCCGATTTTCTTAAATATTAATACATGCAAAGCTGGACATGAATACTTTAAGATTTAACGTATTTTGTGTATGAATTATTGATGAAGGTTTTCTTGGTGTTGAACAAATTACAATCAATATTGCTTTTATGAGAAAAGCTATACAAGCTGTCTTCACCTAGACCCAGTTGGCAGATGCTTTCTCCTTTATTATCAGGTCATATAATACTAAGAGCTTTACAGCAATTGTAGAATCATCTTAGAAAAACAAATCCCTTCTTTTAAGAGCTTTTCTCCACATTTATGAGCAGAGTGAACCCCTATTGGCAATGTCCAGTGAACAAAATCCTAGAACCAGCTTGGCTTTGTTTCCATTTTGTGCTTGGTCTCCTAACAACATTTGCAAAGTGATGTTTAATCAGAAAACAGTACATGAGGGAAGTTCATAGGTTAGGAAACAGTGACAACTGTATCATTAAATTCACCCAGTACAAAGTAAAGTGTTCAGTCTACAATAGTTAAAGATTACATATCTAACCATTTATGTGGAAAGGCATATAATTCAAGTTACATGACTAAAACACCTAGTAAGTGTTCTTTATATTTCTTTCGTTACTTAGTCAATCAGGTGGAAAAGAAGTCCATAAAAGAACTGAAACTAGGGGAGAAATTTTCAAAACAAAAAGAGCAAAGGAGAGGAATTGTCTCTTCCAGAAAGGGTATAATGCAAGATGTCAGCGCATATATAGGTATAATAAAATAATTAAAAGATCAACTTTTGGCATATTAGCCCTTTTGCCTCTTTTTCATGTGTAAATCCTTCTGAACTCATTATCTATCCATTCCATATTCCGAATTTGGTAACAGATACTAAAAAAATTGACTGTTAATGTACATATGATCACCAGTAAAACAACAATTTTATGGGCAAAATCAGGTTGTTTTCTTTTGCAGGAAACATATGCCTAAATCGTTTCAAAACAGTATTAATTAACATGTTTATTAATGCATGATCACCAATGTTCATCATATAGCATCTCATCAAGGAAGAGAAACATAATCATAGAGAAATATACTTCAAATTAAAGATGGGCAATGATTAAGTATCTCATCAATATATCCCTTTTGCCTATTTTCTACTTTTCTAGGTATCACAATTATTTCACAAAGATGGCAGAGATAACAGAACTCTTAAAGCTTGTACCTTGTAATGTAGTAGTATGCATATGAATTATAAAAATGAACATAAAGAAGCTGATTTAGATCTTACACAAAGGCTTCATGAGTTTTCCATTTTATGAACAAGAATCTATTGTTTTTTTTTTGGAAAAAAATGAAGAACAAAGAAATAACACAATAAAAAAACACGCACAAAATTATGTGGTTCAAAGATAAATCATCTATATCCATAGTCGTCGTAGAGTCTCACTATTTTCTTTTTAAAAAAAAAACATTCAAGTATATAACTGTTTCTAAAATTATATATATATATATGACGGAGCTAAATCAACCACTCATGGAATAGAAAAATTACATATGTAACCATGAGTCTTCGACTACTATCTCCAAGATGTTTAATTAAAAACAACTTGTAGACTAATAGTGGTTCTACGTTTCAACTCCTGTTGTGCATGAAATTTTATCTTACTATATTATTTTATTACCAGTAACAATTTTTCATAATTAATGAGCTGACTGACTTGTACTGTGAAAGAAAAAGAAGCTTGTTAATTTATAAGATTTGTATTCATATATAATGATGATACTTTATGCTGAAGCAGCTCAACCAGAACCATATATGCAAGTTCCTTAATGTTAGTTATAACCATCACATGCCATGAACAAACTAAAAGGGATTCATTTGAAAGTGACATGAAACCAGAAAAAAGAACATGACTTCTTAATCCTTTTCATAAACTATTTTGAGTAAAAAATTGTTCAAACTGGTAGTTGCTTCCCAATGTTCAGTCTTTTATTTTCCTTTTGTCCTCCAGCAAATTTCCAACTACTCCTTTGCATATTTTCACCTCTTCGGACCTGAATTAATTTACTTTTAACAAATTGATTGAAAATCCACGGCACACACCTCATGGGTTGTCTTCCCAAGTACTATGTGGTCTAAATCACAGATTAGTCACTAAACTTTAGCTCTTATGCATAGGTGCATGGACCTGGACAGGACTCAGCCCTGGTTGGTGCCTGTTCATGTGCATGCTATGGCAATAATTAAAGACCTCTGGAGGGTGAAGACAGTTGGTGGGCAATGACCTCTTAGAGCCCTACATATAACTGTCATTACACCCACCCAACTTGCCTATAATCAATGTCAGTAATCAGTGACAAATATATCCTACCTTTAAAACAGTAGTGATATACAAAACTCCCCATACATAATGATAACTATATCTTACCACCCGTAGATCATGTTTGATTCAAGTGGTAAATCCTTTATATTTAAATTCTGGAAGCATCAATGTGGAAAAGAGTATAACCTATAACATGCACCACAAATTGGGGTTGTGCAAATAATTTGTAGCAGCATGAAAATACATAAAACATGTACCTAAAATGATCATTCCTAGGTCGACAATGTAGTTTCACCTATTGACAGCTAGCTACAAACAGTTGTGTATTCAGAAAGCAAACAAGGTATACACCTCCAATAAACTATGGAGAGCCATGCGTGCATTAAAGCACAGCCATATCCCAAACGATCCATGGTTCAAAAAGAGTACACTTCAACATCATCTCAGGTACTTGGGTACACAACAACATGTTCTCCATGTAAAGTATTCTGTGTCAGCACAAAGAGTTTGATTCCCTGCACATGTGGGTGTGTTCATTTGTATTACAGACTTCAACCCAACACATGATTATGGGGATTAGAAGGAGATTCCTGCCAGCTAGAAAAAGAAAAAAGAGGCCAAGTAAATGATTGAGTTCCCTTGTCTACCAATCCATTGCTCTAACCCCCTCAACCCATATGGGCATAAAGAAGCACAACAAGGGCACTTGTTGTGAGGCTTGTAAATTTTCAAGTGGATCTTCTTATACCATTTTATCTTTAATACTTGTAGGTTTGTGAGTCCATGAGCTTCCTTTTTGTAAATAAAAAAAATTGTTGGTAATGATCATCCAATCCTAACCGTCTTCGACAGATTGTTTAATTTGTACAATTCCGAAAGGCGCGTAGAGTGCGAAAATATTGATACTTTCACAATTCTAACTTTCATTATATTTTTATTTTTGATATAAATCATGTGTTGTTGTGCCTTCAATTATTATATCCTATATTCAAAATTATGAAAGAAAGAAAATTGAGGAAAAAAGAGAATCTGTAACGATAGCGAAGGACTTGAACTGTTATGATATATATTTATAAATAAGGATTAGAGTTTTATGATGTATTTTATTTTTTTAATAATGAAAACTCTTTGGTAACGACCTTCTTTGCTCGTGGATAACCTTATTCACATTAGAATTTTACCATATTAAATTTTTTGTGTCAATCTTTTTTTCTTATTTTTAATTTTATTATTTTATTTTTATTCGATCCCTCTACGTTATACAACACTGTGATATCCAACAAAACCAAACCAAGGTTGGTTGGCACAGATGGTTAGCGGGTCTGTGTCCTGGGTTGAGGGACGAGGGAGCTAGTAGCCCCGAGTTCGAGCCCCAGAGTCGCCACTTTGGCCAGGATTTTCCTTCGCCGCCACCCGTCCGAACACCGGATTAGTCGGGTGCTAGTAGCCCTGGACACCGGTGGGGTATACCCATCATCCAAAAAAAAAAAACAAAACCAATAATAAGCCCTGTGTAACACATCCTAGTTCGCCGAGTTCAAACCGATTTCCGCTTAAGACCAACCAATAAGTCCTGAGGAAGGGGGTAAGGAAACCTTGAGTTGAAATTAGGCCCCATGCATGCATTCATCTCCTCATGCCAAGGATCCCTAACCCTAACCAAATGGGACTCATGAGACACTAGTTTTGAGTAGGGCAGACCCTTCCTTATCCCTCCTTATCCCTTGCATGTTCAAAGTCTTCCTCTCTCTTCCTGTACCCACCACCCCCTTTTACTTGTCCCCACCTCCCCTCACCATTTCCTCTCCCTTTCCATGCCTTCACTCCATTTATATATACCCCTCCATTGCCTCCTCCATCTTTCCACCTCTCAAGGCCAAACTCCTACACGTTCCATCTCGTAGCAGTAAGCAACCTGTGCACCTGCCTTTGTAACGAGAACATGTGCAGCTCAAAGATCAAACCCGGCCCTGCCGTCGTCATGGCGGCGGACGTGGCCGAGATCAACGGCAGGCCGGTGCTGCAGCCGGCGTGCAACCGCGTGGCCGTGCTGCAGACCGCGCGGCCGCTGAAGAAGACGCTGCAGAAGTCCATGTCTTTGCCTTCGTCGTTCACCAGGGCCGCGGCCAACGCTGACGCCGCCGTGGCCCACGACGCCAACTTGGCGTCCCCTCGTAAGATCACGCCCCCCGTCTCGCCCACGTCGCGGCCCCCGAAGCCCGTACTCAAGCGAAGCAACTCCAACGGCCTGACGTCGAGCACCGAGAGGCTGCTTCTCCCCAAGTCGCCGTCGCCGAAGCCGCCGTCGGTCCCGGCGGTGAGAAAGAAATCGAAGAGCTCGGTCAATGGGGCAGCCCAAGGCGCTTTGGCGCCGTTGGATTCCTTGTTCTTCCCGGCTGAGAGGGCGCCAGGGAGCATCGCGGCGGCGCAGAGGGAGCAGGCCATGCTCATGCAAGTGCAGAGGAAGATGCGGATCGCTCACTACGGCAGGACGCCGGCGAAGCTGGAAGGGATGGCTCCCGTTGATGCGTCCAGTAATGCTGTCCAAGAGGAGAAGAGGTGCAGCTTTGTGACGGCCAATTCAGGTACAAATATTAAGTTTTTTTTTAATGTGGTTTGTGGCTGGAAATCTCAAGAACTTGTTTGACTAACTTGTTTATGACCTTGATGTACAGATCCTCTCTACATTGCTTACCATGATGAGGAATGGGGAGTTCCAGTCCATGATGACAAGTGAGTACCTCTCTCTCTCTCTCTCTCTCTCTCTCTCTCTCTCACATTCATTAACAATGTTGGAGGTACTGCAGAATGTTGTTTGAGTTGCTAGCACTCTCAGGAGCTCAAGTTGGCTTGGATTGGACCACAATACTAAAGAAAAGGAATGACTTCAGGTAACAAAGATTTGTAATCCTTCCTCATAGATGAGTAAATTAAGCAATGAAGCTGTTGAAATTATGGGTTTATATTAATTATATGTATGCAATTGCAGGGAAGCCTTTGCTGATTTTGATGCAGAGGAAGTATCAAAGTTCACAGAGAGACAGATGGCTTCCATTAGTGCAGAATATGGGCTGGATTTGGGGAAGGTCAGAGGAGTTGTGGAGAATGCTAACCGAATTCTAGAGGTACAAATCCCCTATTTTTAATGTATTATTGCATCAAAATACAAAATAATAATGTATTGTTATGTATCTTCCACAAGCCTCCATTTAGGTAGCAAATTAGCCACATAAAGATAGAAGAAAAAAGGTTATTGCTTTACAGTTAACCAAGTTAGAAAGATATCTCACAGGAAGTTCAAAGCAGTGGGCCACAATGTGCATTTCCAGTTCAATCATTCCATGCAACTTGGCATTGCAAGTTGACAACTAACAGTGCACAAAATAGAGGAGTATACAGTGTTTACTGCTTAATCTCCTTTGCTGTCACTAAAGTAACCAAATTATTGTCACAAATATATGAAGGCTGTATCAAATGTGAAACAATTGTACTGTCACAGTCCTAATAGTAATGGTATTTTTTTTATGAACATCCTGATATCTGTAATAATGATTTAACTTCTGTAAAGAACACTGAGAAAGCCCCTCATTTTTTCTGACTAAATGAAAAGCTGAATAAAACTGGCGTAGCTAATCTGACGCCTGTCTCTTTATTCTTTCTTCATTCTTAATTGTATATTATATTAACAAGTTACTAATCATGCAACATCTGTGACTCTTGATTGCAACAGGTCATGAGAGAGTTTGGCTCCCTGGACAAATATCTGTGGAGCTTTGTAAACAACAAGCCAATCATCACCAACTACAAGTCATGCAGGAAGATTCCGGTCAAGACCTCCAAATCCGAGTCCATCAGCAAGGATATGGTCCGCCGGGGATTCCGCTTCGTCGGCCCGACGGTCGTCCACTCGTTCATGCAAGCAGCCGGCCTGACGAACGATCACCTCATCTCCTGCCCCCGCCACCTCCACTGCTCCTCCCTGGTTATCTCTACAAATGAAAGTTAACATAGTACAGCTTCCTCTTTTAATTCTAACAGCTACCATATAAAAAAGTTGGTGAAACTTTAGCATCCCTTAGCTTAGCTTTGCCTCCACTTCTTCTTTGGCATGGAGGAATCTAATGAGTTGTAACCCTGTGACCACTTGGTTGTATAGTCCTTTGGTGTGTGTGAGATTTGGATTGAAGTTAGTTTTTTCTTCAAGTGATAGCAATGGATGACTAGATGAGGGCAAGGGATGGGGCACGAGGAAAAGAGATGGTGGCTTTGCATGATTGCATTATGGCGAGGGGGGAGGAGGAGACATGGCATGTGGACTTGGAAGGCAGCTGCATGTGTGTTGTGCCAGGGGCCAAAAGCTTCTTTTGCCCCTTTGGCCATGTGACCACTAATTACATGCCTCATTATTCCTTGAATAATACCCCCACCAAAGCCTCCCTTTCTAAACAAGGGCTTTACAAGAAGGAAGGATTGTTTATATTTATCACGCCTTCAATTGACTCATGGAATTAGTCTTCTTCTTCTCTGTCTTGTTGTATTTTTTTGTCTTTCTTTTCTTAGAACTTGAGTTATGGCTTTTGAAGAGAAGTCTAGTGACTTTGTACTGAGCAGAATGAAAAAAAGAAAACTATGTGAAGAGGAGATCCCTTTGAAGAAAATGGGCTCTTAAGATTTTTAATTGTGGGTCATCATATACAGTGTCATTATGCAATGTGCAGATTGCTTAACATATGGTGTATACTGATTAATTTTTCCTTCTTTTTTCTGCTATGTGAGAGTCGTACAAGATTCTTCTCCATGTGCACTAGCTTTTGAATTAGTCTAGTTTTGGTTTATTTTCCATACTTGATATGATGTTGTTGAATAATGATTTAGGGCAGAGCATGTTACTGTTAGTTAGGCCAGCCACTATGTCCTCACAAAAAAAGGTGGTGATGTACTGGATTGCTGTTGGTGCTGCCATATTATTACTTGGGTGCTGGCTAGCACATGGTTGACAGATAATTCATACAAATGAAAATCCCAAATGATATGTGCCTTGACATACATGGACTTGGAAAAAGAGGTCTACCAGGATCACAAACAAATTTCTTAGAGCAACAATCTTTTTGAGAGGATATAATTATAGTTCATATGAAATGTTTTCCTAATCAGAATTAATTAAATCACTGCAAGATGGAACTATTTATCAAAGGCCATCTTCAGAAACTTATTGCGTTGCTGCAGAAATAAATGAGGTCCTTCTGTGCACAATTAGAAAGAAAAGAAATGATTGATCTTTAGAAAATATCATCATGAATGTGTATTAGTGTCCTTACAGTCAAGTATATTGCTTTCAGCATTAAATGCAATTTCTCAAACATCTCGTTATCATACACACATTTAGGGATGTTCTGAATAATCACAAGATAAAGACAAGTCAATGTGATTAGTGGAGCTAGTCTTCTGCACCATTGGCACATTAAGAGAATTGAAAGATTAACCAAACTAAAAACTACAGAAATTTTAAACTAATTCATGTGTGAAACTGAAGAATGGAATTCGCCTTTGCTGAAATTAGAACTTGAGAATTTTAAAGAATTTAAGATTTAGATAGAATTTTAACTTGTGCCAGACATGAAAATATTAAATCTTCTTTTTAAGGGAGACAATATTAAATTATTACCTTGAACAATATATTCTGCAATCTTCCTAAGAATCTTATTAGTTGATCGTGGCATTGGATTATACCATCCTTGTACCTAAGCTAATGAACCTTGCAACAACTTGGGTACCATGATAACCCTGTAGAAGTTGACACTTCTATTATAAACCAAAATGAGGCCATAACTTAAACATACATGAATATTACAAGGCAAACCTAATGCACAAACTTACATAACTACTTGTGTGTGAATATTACAAGACAATCCTATTGTATTTTAAAAACCTAATGTCAATAACAGGCATGTTCCAACAAAATGAAGCTGGTATCAAGTAAGACAGAGAATAATTGAAATTTGAAAAGAAGGAAATAAAGGCAGAGAAAGTCAATATTTGTTGCATTTCCTGGTGACCGTAAGGGCATGGGCACTGGATCTCTCAACGAAAGACTAGAAGCTAGACTTGGTTTGACTAGAAGTCATGGGCTTTGTTACTTGTTCATATTTCTCACCACTGCTTCTTTTCTAAATAAGTTGGGTTCTGCTCATCAACCATCATGTCTACTCCGCCTCAACTTAACTGTCTTCTTCATTGTCATCAACTACCTAATATAACCAAGTTGGTTGGCACAGATGGTTAGCGGGTCTGTGCCCCGGGTTGAGGGACCGGGAGCTAGTAGCCCCGAGTTCGAGCCCCGGAGTCCCCAATTTGGCCAGGGTATAACCGATTTACCGCGCCCGCCCGAAACACCGGATTAGTCAGGTGCTAGTAGCCCTGAACACCGGTGGGTCTTTACCGAAAAAAAAAAAATCAACTACCTAATATTAACATCATATCAAGCTATACATCAATATGCAACAAGTAGATTCCTACTTTTAGATATATGCAATGTTATTAAAACCGGACCGGACCGGCCGGTTCAACCGGTTCAACCGCGAACCGGTGGCTGGACCGGTCCGGTTTTAGTGTAGAAACGGAAACGGTATTGGACCGGATGAAACCGGTTCGAACCGGACAAAACCGGCGAACCGGCGAACCGGTCCAAAACCGGGTTCAACTTCAATTTTGAAAAAAAAATTGATTAAAGTAAAAAAATTATAAAAATGGAAGTAAAAGTTATATAAAAGGAAATTTAAAGCAATTACTAAAAATAAAAATGGAAACAAGAATAAATATTGGAGGAGAATGAATAAGGAGAATAAATGGAAATTAAAAAAGGGAAAGATTTGACAATAATTGAAAGCTAATTAGAATAATAGGAAAGTGAATAATAATTTGAATTAAAATAATTAATATAATATTATTAGTATAGTAATAATATCAAATAGCATAATTTCTGTGTTAGCATCAAATTTTATAGAAAGAAAATAATTGGCAAGAATAAAATTGGAAAGAAGAAATAAATAGGAAGAGAGTAAATAAGAAAAGAAATTGAAATAAAAAAAGAGGTTGAAATAAAAGAATTTCAAATAAAGTTAGCAATAATTTGGTATAAAATAATTAATATAACATTATTAGTATTATATAAATAATAATATATCAGTTTCATGCATTTTATAAGCATTATTTTTTTAATATAAGAAATATTTTTTTAGAAAAATGATTCAACTCAAATCAAGGTAAAAAATTATTGAAAAAAATAGAAGAGATTTGAAAAATAACACTAGGCAAAATGAAATGATAAACTATAGGTGAATTAGTAAAAACATAGTGGAAGAAGGTGAAAATTGAAAAGAAATAAAATAAAAGAATCGTGAGTCAAAATAAAATAAATTAATATGAAATTATTACTATCATATGAAAGATAATAATAATTCATTAATCATCATTATTTTAAATAAGCATCATATTTTAAATATATAATAAATAATATTTTAACTTATATCTAAGTATTAGTTAGTTATTATTATATATTTTATATAATATATAATATTAATTATGCTATGTATCTTAAATTATTATAAATAATATTATTTTAATAAAATCCGGTTCAACCCGGTTGAATCCGATCGAACCGATCCAACCGTGACCCAGTTGGTCGTCCGGTCCGATCTCCGATCCGGTTCTGATAACATTGGATATATGTTATACATCAGGTGATAACAAAAGAAACTTGTGACATGATGTCAGAACTACATGACAGTGTATTGTTTAGAAGAGCATTTGGTCAAATCTAGAATGGAACATGTTTATGTGACATTTTTTAAAAGGCATGAGATATATGTTTTTTTTTCATTTGCAAATGCACCACCTGATGGAATGAAATCAGTTTATGCAATCTTTGCATAAAAGCACAAGAAAATGAGTATTTCCATTGTTATTATTTTCAGGTAAAGCTATTCTAACTACAACCATGCGTTGTCAATGTTATGGCCATTTGGAAAATAAGAGGCTTTCTACTGCAGCATGATATGTCCAAAATGGTATTGTGAAGCAATATCATAATGCTTTATCATAGCTTATCCATTACAATCACAGCTTTAAACAAGTAACAACCAAAATCAATTACTTGTTATCCTGGTTAATTAACCCCAATTTTGGCTAAGAATAACAAAAGAATGCTTACTGCATAACGGGAGAAATCACACACACGGAGAAGCATCACTAAACTCAGAGAATTGAGGGCCTCAGTTTTCCAATTTATTGTCCGTTCCCTTTGAGACAGTCTTCATGAATTACCATTAAGATCTACTTCCTTGCGCATCCTATGCAACAAATTCCTCAACCAAATTCAAATGTCAAAACAAAGGATGAAGCATTTTATGATCACCATATTCTTGAACTTTTAGGTTTTAATTTAGAGTCCTTGAACATTCTTAACATCCAATAATTATTTGCAAATCACTAAATCGTCAGCATTTTCGGGCTAAATTTGAATTAAACTTCTCGAATATTATTCTTCTCTAGTCGAATTAATATGTGTTATGAGAAATAGACAAAAAAGAAGAATCAACATATAAAAGACATGAAATTTAACAAAGTTTAATTTTAATTGGGCTGTATCCTCGGGTAGTGGCGGAGTTCTCTATTTGAAACCTCGTGTGGAATGAGCTGGCGAAATGAGGCGCCATATGGGCCGGACGACTTCGCCGCCTCAATTATTTGAGATGGTATATTACACATTAGTATTGGGTTAAGATTGAAGGTACGGTCTTCACTGTGACTCTAGCCCATAAGGATAACAAAAAAAGATAAAAAGTAATACAAAATTGACAATGCGGACAACTACAAATGTATCTAACTAACCATTTACATAGGGGTCGCAAGTTGTCATGCATTTTCCCGTGTAAAATTATACTAGAGATTTCATATGAGATTCTTCAAAATGAATTCAATGAGATAAAGATAATAACATCCAGTATAACTTAGAACCGTAACAAGTCACACGATAATGCCACCTCCAGTCTACCATGCATCCTTCATCTCTGCACTGAATGAAGTGAAGCATCTTATCCGCAAGCACCAATTCAAGATGGGCAATGTCGAATGGGCCTAAGAGAACAATTAAATTAAGGAAATCAGTTTACACATATCATCTCCAGGAACAAACTCAAACATTTGGCAAGTGCACAGGAAGTTTTAAATGATGTACCTTCTAATTTCCTATTAAATAATTAAAATCAAACTAGAGGATTGATAACAGCTCCCAAAACTTCGATCGAACAAAAGTTTAAAATTTTAAGTTGCAAGACTCTGAAACTAACAGAAGTCGAGTAGAAAATGTGCATATATTAATTCCACGAGAAAATAATAATATAAACTGGGATCTTTAACCTAAATAAATTTTCAATAAAGAAAATGAATCATTTGCAAAAGGATTAAATTTTGTTATAATTTCTAAAGATCAAGGAATTTAACGCAAGAAACAGTAAATTAATCGGATAAAATCCTAAGCAGCTAAGCGGATGCTTGGGTGAAGAAAAGGAGGACACATTGCAAAACTAATAAATAAGAAAATAAACAATAATAAACTCTTATATTATTTATTATGTTATTCTAAAAAAACATAATTATGAATGCATTAAAAAAATCCAAAGCCAAAAAAAATTCCATGCAATGAAGATTTTTGAAGTTCGGAAAAGATACTTGATTCTTGAAGCAAGGAAAAAAATATTCATCTTCAAAATTTTATAAAACATATACCATCCATATATTTTGAAAGATCTACAAAATTTGGATTAAGGTAAACAAAAAAATAAACCTATTTTTTTGAGCTGCACGGTGCATCGACACACATAACAAGTGATCATCTTCTATCCTTCTAAATTCATGTACGTACTCTCACGTGAAGAGATAACCAAATATTATTTAATATTTTCTTAACTATAAAAATAATCCTTTGATAAAACCATAAAAAAATGTTAATAGGAATTTTGTAGTTACACTACTCATTTTGTCTCATATGTTAGATCAATAAGTTTAGATTATCCGAATCAAAATCAATCATATGAATAACTAAGACTTGATGACTTAATATATTTTAATATTTGACCTTTAAACTAAAAGCCATTGTACATAAGTGTTAACTCACCCTTATTTCCCCCCTTTTCCAAAACTATCATCCTTAACAAAAGATATGGCGAGCAAAAGTTTAATTATATATAAAAGTAAATTGAGTTTACCACACATTTATCCTTTTATGTGGTAAAATAAAAATAGAAAGTTTAATTGGATTTTTGAATTTAGTGGTGTTTGATGATTGTGAAAATAAAATTTAAGCCGAGTTGTAATAGAATTCTACCCATTTCATCACAATTAAATCGAATTTGGTAAACTCATTTGCATCCCATTGACAACCCATAATAATATACTAACGTTTGATATTGATTTAACACTTTTGGGATGTCGGCAAGCATGCATTCCAAATAAGCGTGCAGATGCAATGCTCAATAATATCAGTGAGCAATATGGTTGTGAAAGTCCTCATAGGTGCTATCAATCGGGTGGGATGGAGTGGTAACAAACTTCTTCTCGTTTAAAGGAAGTTTAGAGTTCTAGCGAGAATGCAGTAATTTTTTATTGAGGGTCTCACCCACCATAGCCCGATGTCCGACCCGAGGTGATACATATTAGTCGGGTGCTAATAATCTCGGACAATGTCGGGCAACCCAAAAAAAGTCCGCATACATAACTTCTAATTTTAAGATTAATTTGATGTCCATATAGAGTGTATTATGTATTATCTATACTAATATTTATTCAGTAGAATACATAATATGCAAAAGTAATTTACACTCATTCTGAAATAAAAACTTCCATATGCTGTAAATATGAGCGGACCCGCATAGTAACTAATTGGATCTATTGACTCATTAAGTTTAATGAATAGTTTAATTAACTAATAATTGTATAATTATAAATATTTGATATGTTATTGTTATTTATATTTCTTAAAATCTTATAAAGTTCTTTCAAATTTAATCTTTTACTGGACCCTTTGGCCTTGTTTGGTACAAGAACAATGTGAGAATAATCACCTTGTTCTTGCATTTTTACCCAAACAGCCCAAGAATAAAATTTTTTTGCCAAATTTGAAAACTACATTAGTTTCCGTGAAACCACTCTTTTTTATTACAAATTGAAGAACAAATTGTTCTTGCCATTGGCAAGAACAATTTGTTTGTTCCTTTTTTTTTTCTTTAAACCTATTTTATTAAATTATTTTATCTTAATAAATACATAATTATTTTGATAATAATATATATTATTGAAAATAGAATAATGTGATATGTTAATTAGCTAGTCATTATAAAATTAGTTATTTAATATAATAATTATTTAGTAGCTAATATTTTATGAATAATAAAATAAAGATTAATGTTAATGTAAACATATTAATTTGCATTAATATTGTTTATCATTATTTAACCCAATAATTAGAGTTATGTTACTTATTTTTTATAATTAATAATGTCAATAAATAACTAATTATATTTAAAATATTAATAATATAATATTATGATTAATTAGTAGTTAATTTATAATATTTTAATAGTTAATTTATAATATTTTAATAGTTAATATAATATTATAACTCGATAATTAAAATATATTGATTAATTAAAATTAATAATATAAATAAATATTTAATCATGTTTAATAAATTATATATATATATATAGTAAGGTTTATATTTAATAATATTATTGGAATAGTAACTAATCAACCAAACACACCTCAAGAATATCTCATTAGAATATTTCACTTCTATTATTCTTACAAGAATAAAAAAGGAATATTCCTACTAATTCCTACTTTTCTTATTCTCATACCAAACAGGGCCTTTAGGTATGTTTTTTATATGCAACGCTCTCAAAAGCATGCAGTAGAATCCTCTTTTAGAGATGCTACCCAATACTATTTTTCGACTATAAATTGACCATGTTCAATCAAATAACAAACACATCAACAAAATAAAATAATACAATATAAAACAAAAAATAAATATACTAAATGCGAAATTCTAAAGAGAAATGAAGATAAACAAGTCTTCTCATCCCACAATGACAATACTTAATGTTGATTACAATTCATTGTGCATGAAAAAAAGAAAAACTACAAGGTCCTTAGGTCATGTGCAAGTCAATCTTTCGAGTATCATCATAACGCACACCATCTATCCATCTACAAAAGTACAAAAGATGCATTGTCTCGTGAATTATGAAGCTCAGAGGTGTGATAAACATTAATAATGAATATAAATTTCACATTAGAATAAGTATAACAGGTTATTTATATAAAGTCATTTTCTATATAAGATTAATTACTATATAATGAAAAACAACGAGAAACATTGTGAAACAATCAATAGTCCGATAGAGCACAATGAAGATCAACAATAATATATGTATAATATTGACTTTTTATTCAATGTCAATAGAAATTAATGAAAGGTCAATAGAGTACAATGGGAATAAACAATAAACAATAATTAGCATAATTTTCAAGATCTCGATCTAAATCTTAAGATCTTACGATTTTACGATCTTGAGGGCTTTCACCGATCTCGATCTTAACGTGAGGATCTTATGGGTAAGATCTTAATAAGATCTTAACTTATGTCGTACGATCTTACGATCTTATCCAATCCTATATGATCTCAAATAAATATTTTAATTATTTTAAAATAGTAATTTTTACAATTTTGATACTAATAATGAATATAAATAGAGTTCAATTAGATTTTTCTTACAAATTGATCAAATTATGATCTATTGAAGTATAATTCAAAATTTAAGTGCAAAAAAAGTTAAAGATATATATTTTACATTAAAATATATTATTTTATTAATGTGTAGGTTCTTACGATCCTCGATCCGATCTTACGATTTTCGATCTTATGACTCCCTTACGATCTTTCTTAAGATCTCGATTTTGACAACTTTGATAATTGGTATATTACATTATTCACTCTCAATGTGGTACAATGAGGATTAATGATATATGATGTTCGGTATTGTTGCTTTGTTCGATATTAATGGAAAGACTTACCATATAATCCATGATACTTGTGATCAATAAAAATCATTATGTAGTTTCAATACTTTATTCATTGTCGATTAGGAATAAATGATTCAATGTTTGATGTCATTCGATATCATTGCTTTGATCAATGAAAATTATTTTTTCAACATTTTTTGTATATTATTTTATTAAGAAGATCTCTTCATTTTTATAAGATACCCAAGCAAACAATACAATCTCATATCAATGGTTAACAGTAGATCATGTCATGACAAATGTTCTCTATTGGTAAAGGATGCATCGTTCAATTTTGGTGAAATCATTGTCATTGTGCAGTAGGATGGAGAGTCAATACAATAAGAGAAATGATCAGCTATGTTTTGCCTTCACCATCCCATAGTTTTGCTATTTTGGTTTTAGCTACACTACTTGTTTCTATCTGTGAACAACAACAATGTTTCTCCAGTGCAATCGATACACCATGGTGGCCCTCATTTTTCAGCTTTTGTCTTTTTAGCATACTAAGTATCCTTTCATTCTTATCAGTGATTTACCATGATTTGAAACAATGAGGAATCAATAAGGAAGTATAAGATACTTCACATCAATGGTATGCTAGTCACTCATGAGTAGTAATTTGAGCAAATGGATGATATGGAGATTAATATTCAATAAACTATCTTTTGGTCATATAGGCCTATCATTACATCATATGGGAGTGGAGGGAACTCTAAATCAATGATATTATAATAACTAATAACAAGCAATAGGTTGGAAGATTGGATGAAATGTGTATTAAAATAAATTAATAGTGCTCCTTGGCACATATTCGAATGTCCAATATTTTGGGCAAATGTTGGTGACTGAAATGGTTCATGTAACAACCCACAAATTTCAGAAGGCCCAGTGGTAGGGTTTTGATATTTTTAAAATTAGCGAGGGTATCTTTGTCATTTCACAAGGCAAGAAATAAAATAAATAAATAAAATTTATTTGATCGGGCTGCTTAATGCATGCCATGTGTCCAATATAAAAAAAGGAAGGGACCGATTCCCTTTTCTTTCTCCCTTTGCTGTCGTTATCTCCCTCTCCCTCTGTGTTTTCTTCTCTCTCGCGCGACATCGCCGCCGGACTAGGATAGTGGCAAAAGATGGAGCTGCCGACCATGATTTCACATCGGATGGTACGAGGGTGTTCTCCTTGGCGTCACGTGGGCGATGGGGCAGGAGTTGAGGTGTTTCCGGCTCGGACATCGTGGCGTCGTGTAGGGGAGAAAATGATGTGATTTGCTGCCGTCGAGCTACCATTCTTTTCCGAGTAAGTTCCGCCAATTTTCCCTCGATGTTGCGAGGGTATCAGAGTTGTTGTTTTGGGTTTTTATTTTAATTGGGTGTCGTTCCAATGCCTATTTCTATTCCTAGTGATCGAGGTCATCTCCGGTTGCAGTTAGAATCTACCAGGAGTTGTCGATGTTCAATTTGTGAGTGCTCGACGTCAACAAGAAATAGATCGAGTTACGAAAAATGGTGCCATTCCTAACTGTGTATATTTATTATTTCTTTTAGTGGATGCAGCAACCAATTTGTGTATGTTGGAGCTAGAGAAGATAACTCTCAAAACATCTCTTCATCTTCTAGTGAGTGTATGGCCGTATTATTATTGATCAGTGTGAATAAACATGTGTATAGTTAGATGGTTAACAAGTTCCTGAAATATGAACTATTGTACTATTGTATAAACATGTGTATACTATTATACTAATAGCGATAGTATAGTATGAACTAAGAAAGAAATGATGGTTATTGTTCTGGCTTAGGAAATAAAATACTCGTGTTAAGGCATAATAATTTAATTAGTGGAATAATAGAAAGATAGGAAATGAGAATTAAGATTTGCAGTTATATTAATTGACGTGTATTATATATATTTATTTATATATATAGGTAAAAAAATAAAATGATCAATGAACAATATGTGGTAAAAATCTGGACAACAGAGTATGTTATAGTAAGAATTAATTGATGTTGATGCTAAGGATGTTAACAAATGGATAACATTCAAGTTATTGATTGGAAGGATTAGATGAATGTTTAATTAGTTTGTTTATTTGTATAGTATGTGTTAATAAATGTAATATATATATATATATATATATATATATATATATATAAAATTATGTGTGGACATGTTACATGTAGCAAATTGAACCAATCAAATTTTTTCACATGTGATGGTGAATAAAGTGACATGTGTATTAATTCAAAATGTGACTCAAATGCATAGTTTAATGATATTGAACTAATTGAGATAAAAGAAAAAAAATAAATTTTTAATAGTATTTTTAAAATTTAAATTAATTAATTAAAAATTATCTGGTACAAGAAGAATATATATTGTCATGTGATATGATCATACTTGATGTCACTATAGGTATTAATATGACCTAATGAATATTGTTTAGATTTCTCCGCACTATGGATCAAACTCAGATATGGATGATCGAGTGAAGTCTTTTGATATCGAGGTGTGTGGATTTATCACAATAACATTGAGCATCCCCTTGTTGCTATCCATAATCTTATGTTGAGGTCAAACATGCTTTCGAATGGATTATTGTATCTATGTGACTGCATTGAATGGATTATTGCATGTATGTGACTGCCTTGCATCATATGAAATGAATGATTGTGTGTCATGTTTCAAACTAATTAAGTCATGCTAAGATTCATGCAATTATGTTACTTGTTCCTTTTATGAACTTCTCGATGGTTTTTGTGACGTTTCCTCATATTTCTCATATTTTATGGCATTTGATGATTCTCCCTAAATTAATATATTTTTTTAGATGCTCTTTTATGAAATGCATGTGCATTCATTCATATATGATATGTCATGATAAAAACCGCCTCATGGCGTGATTTTTCATAGCATCGGAGAATGATCAACTACGAGTAGGTGCGACAAATATTAAGTCCATTTCAGAGACGACAATAAAGTCCTAGCATACTGCATCCCCAGGTGGACGATGTCAAAGAGGTATTGAGTCTGGGCATGATTGGCAAGCCTCAGTCTGCACAACAACTTGCTTAGGATCCATATTGGCCATACAAACTTAGTGAGGATTCATTCCTTTCTCATTCTACTTTCTTTTGTAGCTAAAAATGATAAATGTTTTACATGACATACATTGCATTGTTTTATCGTCATTTTATCATATTGCATTTGGGCTTCGATTTAATGTTTTTCGATATTGTGTTCCCTCTGCTCATCGAGTCATTTAATTATCACCCCTCTCTCTCCATTTTACAGGTGATGATTGCTAATATTGTTATGTGATGAGCATGGGTTGAGATTTAATTGAGTGAAGTCGAGAACGGACCAGTTTCGTCCAGTTATCAGTTATCTTTTGCTTATTAACATTGTTCATGAGTAGGAAACTTTTTATAGTTCCTAATTTGTTATTTGGCCCATGTTATTCATCCATAGTGGCCTTACGAATTGAGATTTTGATGTTATATCCCATTGTGGATCTACGAGGACTAGTGTTCCTCTTTTCGTATATTTGATGGTGAGCCATCATGCTCCATATGTACACAATTATTATTTGGATCATTTTCTCGTTTATGATCTATGTTTGATCTATATAAATTGTGATATCACATTGTATACATGGGCATTTTTGCCACTTATTCTTTTTATGTCGAGGTCACACCGAATTTTTTGGCAAATCTATGACATATTATATTTCTTATCATGTTTCTGCAATGTTTATCTATTTGAATTTGAATTAGTGAATAGTTTATTTTACCCTTCTCGTGATGGCTAACGATCGACAAAGACTTTGTCTCAGTTGGTCCTCACAAGTTATGGTATCAGAGCCCAAGCATTATGTCCAATTCTTGGAGCATGGGTAGTGTAATGTTTGTATTATCTACATTTATTATGCTTTGATTAAAACACGTTGTTGCTATATGATGCATTATGATATGCAAAAATCCAAACGTGATTTTGAATATGTGATACTTTTCATTGCATTATTTATGCCTTGAATGGCACCATGTTGCCTATTATATAAAATCTTATGATATGCAAAATTCAGATGTGATTTCTTCTATATGATGCATTCTAATATGAAAAATCCCAATGCAATTTCTTTGTATTATGCTTTATTCAGTGATATATCATGTGGTAGCATAGTTTACATTAATTGTTGCATAGTTTACCTTAATTGCTATAATTCAATATTAGAACTATGGAACCTAGGACATGGATAAACTTCAGAGAATATTATCATTGATATCTACCTAGATGCAAAACAATTGCTGTTATGTTTGATGTCAACGATATGATATTATGAAAATGGGCAGGTCAAACAAGAGGCATTGATTTTTGAAGCTTTAAGATATATTTAAATATGGCATTATTGTGTGCCTATGGAATGATAAATTGTTGTTTATTAAGGGAGTGTTATGGACTGCATTATTTGTGCCTCAGAACGAGAGCCTGATGCTCATAATAGAAGGATTTGAAATATGTCATGATGTGCATAAGTGGTTACAATGTAACAATGATATTGATATGAGTTGTGTTGTGCCTTATGTGTATATTATGATAATGTTATATTATTCTATGATTATTCTATGGAGTGATGATCATAAATATTATTTTTGCTATAGATGCAAAAATTGAATCCTTCAATCTACATTTATACAAAATGCTAACTTAACATAATCATGTGAAAGCACAATGATTTGTGCTGACATATATTGATAATACACATAACAAGGCACATGTGTTAGATTTTATGATTGAGGATATTGATACAAAAGTTATAAGTAGTTGATTCTAATTTTCGACAAGAGAGGTCATCATGGAATTGACGGAACAAACGACTCAGTTATGATTTTAAACTCACATTATATGGACAGAGCTAATGAGGCAGTTTTTGTTGAGTTGTCATAGCCTAGCCTTTGGTGATGTATCAAGCTATCATACTTCAAAGTGGTAATCTGATTTGTTATATGAAATGAAATAAGGATAATGACATTGATGAATTTGAATATGAGAAAAATCCAAAGGAAGTCAAAACTTGGGTGAAAGAAATCAAATGGATATTCTAGGTGATGAATATGAATTATAATAATGAAATTATTTACATTTGAGATCAAAATAGCTAAGACTACTTTTCATAATGTGAGAGTAATTATGTGTTGGAGTTCAAGAAGATTTACATGATTTTGCATTCATGTTTCTAATCATAAGGAACAAAAGAGAAAACTAATTCACTTGGGATAAAGTGATGGTCCAATGTTAATTCTTATCGTTTAGTTGAAAGATATTTCTCGATACTCTTTGGCAAAATAAGAAATTTTTGTGCATCAATAAGTCATTTTCATATATATCCGCGATCAAATGGGTGTAGTGGACTGTGCCACTTATGCAGAGACAAAAAGATACGACATTTAAAATTGAGAGTTCACTTGAGGAACAAAAGTGATAGATTGATCGTAGAAATAAGAGGTTATTTTATAGAAGTTAAAAGAATTTTCGTTCTAAGAGAGATGCACATGATGTACAATCACGTCTATTGTGATGGGTGCATGTCTTATTTGAATAAAAACATATTAGAAGATGATCATATGATCACATATTCCTACAATTCATATGATAAGTCCTACGAAGGCAAAGGCATATGACATATTTTAGTGTCTACATATTCGGTTTGCCGCAAAAAGGGGCAAAAGAGGTCTAATTGACTTATATGATAAATTAATTACGGAGGTGTGTGGTGAACAACATACTAACATTGTACCTTGACCCCATGTGGTAAGGATTATATAAGAATCTCCAAGAATTAAGGTGAAGATGATATAAGACCGCCTAGTAAATCTAGGGTTGAATGATAAATAGTGTGGATCTTTTACCCGAAGCTATTATCACCATTTTGGATATGGTCAAAGAAGTGACCTTTATTGTTCAAAGCTGTATATTATTCTTATCGAGCCTAGTGCATTTACTTGCTAGTATCATATAGTTGTTTACCATTATGGAGCATTGAATTATGTACATTAGATATTGCCATATTGACCCATTATCTTTGAGACATCTGGTGTCTAGTAGCTGCATGTTTAAAGATTGGATGTTTGGTTAATGGAGATATAGACTTATTGTTGATCTGATGTTGACACTCATTATTTTGATATGATACTCGGAGTAATTGTTTATCATTTATTGAACAATTGTAGACTGTTGTACCAAAATGAGAAACTCAAGTTACCTTTCGAGGAAAATGTGATAGTCACTAATATTGT
Source organism: Pontederia paniculata (assembly GCA_001647135.1). NCBI lineage: Eukaryota > Viridiplantae > Streptophyta > Magnoliopsida > Commelinales > Pontederiaceae > Pontederia > Pontederia paniculata. The sequence goes on from LTAE01006277.1 coordinate 24,945, forward strand.
TTGAAGGATCGATGATGTCCTCCTTATGATCTATATCATAAAATAAGATAATGATAAGATAAAAATATGGTAGGTTGGGAGGCTATCATGTCGTAAATAGACAATTTCCTTGTTGGAAGTATAATGGGCCTATGTAGACCACGATAAAGATGTCAGATAGATTTCATTAACTTTTGATCTTATGGTTGTAAGGCTCTTGCTGGGGAGCTTGAAGTGTTCCATTAAATTCAAATGGTTATTGTTGAATTGCCCCCATCCTCCGATGAGTCAATATTGATCAATCTTGCAAATTGTTGGATTTGTAATTATCAAATGATATTGACAAGATTTTCGCAAGTGTATCGGGTCCTATGTAGTAATACAAATATCGATCCACAGAGAAGGTTCCAAGTAATAGAAATATAACTTTCAATTCATTATCTAAATGATAGTATTTGAAGTAAAAAGATTAAAACTAACAACAACGACTAAGTAAGAAGAATGCTAAATAGACAAATGCACGATGCCTAAATTATGCGGAATTCTATATGCGATAGATGTTCTAGGATTTTGGATTCACTTAGGGTTGTAAGTGCATAGGATAATGATTTGACATGCATTAGACTCATTAAGCTCCACAAGTCATGCATTCCTCTTTCCAGGCAACACAATTCTATCTAGGGTCACAAAATAACACTGATGTGTGCTAATTATACATAGAAAATTGCTAGCAAGTGCACTAGTCGTATCAAGTAATAAAGAAAGTGAATAGAGTGTCGATCGCACGAGAAATTTATTCTATCAATATCTAACATAATATTTTAATGAGAGGTGTACATTGAGTTTGAAGAATTTATTGATTATAAAATTAAAGATTAAATAATGGTAAAGATATAACAATTAAG
>LTAE01006278.1:0-17356 GCA_001647135.1 Pontederia paniculata
AATACTGGTCGACCTCACTTTATCTTTGGTCGACCGTTTGTGCTTCACTGCTGCTCACATGCTCTCTTGCTCTGATACTGGTCGACCGCTTATATCCTTAGGACGCCCATTGCACACATATGGTTCTTCATGATATATATTACGTGTGCAGTGGTCTTCCATTCCTTCAGCTCAGGTCGACCGCTGTACTGAACTTGACTATGTCCTGTTACAGAAATCAGCTCAAACAAGTTCATCAGTACAGACTGAGTTCACTTACAAATTTGTGATCGTTCAAAACATTCTCGGGATCCTAGATTCAACAGAAATCATATATATTAAGGAAATATTCTTAAATTTGATGAACCAGTACTATTTCAAAATATTAAACTATTTACTCTTTAGCGCTTCTTGAACTCGGAAAAAAATATTTTTATTAATACCATCTTTAGACTCATAATCTCTCAGACTTACCATGTTAAATTTTATAAGGCTACCATATATTTCAAAAGTTTAAAGTGTTAGAAATATGTTCACTTTACATATTATGATTAAAAAAGAGCCGGGAACATCTCCTAGAAAAAAAGGAATTACTGAGACAAAGAAGCTCGATTGCTCCCACTGGCCCTTTTTTCAGTTAAAAATGTTTACAAGCATAAACAAGTTAAAAATGGTGTTCCATTGATTAAATTTAAAATTGAAACATCTTTTTGGTCCTCTTTTTTCTATGTATGAATTAAATAACCTAAGCCAGTATCGTGCACAGAAATAATATCACTTAAAATAGAATCAATTTTTACGTGAAAAATCTTTCAACAAGAATGTAAAACCCATAGGATAATCATAGAATAATTTTACTATATCAAGAATGAATTATAAAGTCTTTAAATTTTTGTTCAAATCCAAAACAACAATTCAATAATAATAAATCAACAGATATCCTCTAGAAAATTCTAAAATAATCAACAATATCACTTGATTATTATTGTGATTCTCTATTGTTAGATTGTCAAGAAGTTTTTAAAGATCATTCCGTTCCAATCTTATTCTATTCTTGATTCCTTACTCTACAAGAATAACTTCTTCGTCTTCTAAAAAACTCTCTTCTTCACATTTATCTTCACCACAAAGAATCTATCTCTTTTATATGGCATTCAGAGTCTAAAAACATCAAGAAAAAACTTTTTTTTCTCTCTTTTCATATGTCTCAGTCTTATATTTTTCTTTTTCCATCTCTTTAAGGAGAAGTCATATTTATTTGATGTGAATAATATAATCCATCTCCAACTCAAACACCTAAGTTAATTAAGTTTAGCTTAACTTAAATCATATTTGGGTCTTTCATGGGCTAAAAGTCCAACTATCTCTATCACGCAATATATGCAGTAGAAACAAGAATGCCATTGCCTTCATACTCATATTCGAGTTGGAACAAAATTAGTTTTGTTCATGTAAAAGGAGAGAGTGTCTCAAACTGGAAACTATAGATAAAAAGAGAGGAGACAATTCACCTACTTTGTTTGTCTGCAACCAACAAGTTTTTGAGGTAAAATAGTAAAATAATAATTGAATTCAAGATGTAAAGTACCACTGTCCCTAGGGTTTGATGCTAAATAGTTCCAACATTTATAGACCATCACAAGGAGTTGGCCAACAAAATTTTTACACATAGATACATCTATTTATTAAATTTTACTTTATTGATCATTTTGGTATCATATGTTTTTTTTATCACCAAGTTTTCCTTATAGGATGCACACGCATGTAAACAAATTGAAAGGTCAAGCTAATATAGTTGTTCTAGCTTTTTTGAACAACATGCTTCTCATAACAGATTATTACTTTTAACTCTAGAATTAAGAATAAATATCCACTCTCTCTTGTGTTATCGGCATTATGATTTGGATCATTTTGCTTACATGTGCAATTCATCCTTGTCTTGTTATTCCTCATTTAATCTCCCTTCTCAACCTTATCAACTTCCATGGTGTCCCTTCTCCCCCTCGACACCTTTGCAAACTCAAATTGGTGCATACTCATTATCAATACTACATATTAAGATTCCCTCACAAAGTACTAAACACTTAGGTACTTAATCTTTTTTTAGTGGTGGCGAAGTCATTTATCAGTATGGCTTAGTATCAAGAATATATAAATGGATTATCATCATAAGAATATATATATATATTCAAAGATATATCACTTAAGTTTAACTAACCTATCAACAATAAAGACTTTCTTCCTAATACCTATCTCAATTGGATTTTATTTTTATTTTCTCAAAACTTTTAGAATAGATATCATTTCTTTATGAGATGTCAAAGGGGAAGCAAGAGATTAGGATGTTATACTCTTATGTGTTCGAATCTAATTTGTATTAGCTAACAAGAAAAATTATCATTAGTGTGCACATAGTTACTATAATATTTGATTACTTAACTTATGGTGTTCCCTCAAAGGTAATAGTAATAATGATTATGATGGTTCCGAAGTGCTCATATGTATGGTTGTGTGAATTTATCATTTTTGTTTTGATGGCTGGATATCTTCCATTTAATGAGACTGATCTTCCAATATTGTATAAAAGGGATGCTATCCCATTATACTTATCATGATTTCAACAAGGTAGTAGTTTTCAATCATGTCTGTTTATCAAGAAGGAATCAAATAAGGCAATATTTGCTTTTTTTAATTTTAATCGATTAATCTCTATTTTCTCTTCCAATATATGTATCATAATACTTTCTAAGTCATCATTGTATATTCTTGTAAAAAGAAAATAAAGATATTTGATTACCCAAGTATATTGACTTTATTATTAAGATTTGATTAAATATTATCTTAAGAATAAATATAACTCTATGTTCACCATGTAGTTTGTGTTATTTTCTTCATAAACACTCAATGACACTTGAGATGAGGATCTATGCCATATGGAACCACCGACAAATTCAACAAAATGGAATGCACACTTACTCTGATATTCAAGCATATGAAGAAATCTGGAGTTTCAGTTGTATTACAAGTCAAAACATTAGAGAATACATAGATCTACTACTTAGAGAATCATTGATGTTGAAAAATTAAAAGGATAAAGAAGTTATTAAGAATTTTGCTTTTGCATATTGTATCTTAAATCTGACATGCTTCAAAGTTTTTAGAAAACTATTCCTTTAAGTATATGGTCTTTTCCTTCTCTAAAGAAGTGTATGGACCATTTTCTTCTTAAAAAAGTTTATAGGTTTTTGTTGGAAATTCAAAGTAATTTGACCTGGTTTAAGGACTTACAACATTTTATCTCTTATGCGACAAAGTATAGATAGATTGAATAAGTGCTCGTGTTTGGAAGCTTGTTGTAAAATTCATTTTGAATTGTTAAATATCTTCGATGATGTTGAAACTTCATGTATGCAATTTGCAGTTTATGTTACAATCCACCTACTTAATACTCATTCTTTCATTTGCATAACAATGCAGCAAACTTTACATGTCTAGCCTACTTCTCTTTAGGAGCTAAGTCACTAATACTATTGCTTTATTGAGAATAAAAAACATTATTTAGGTTCTAATAGATTACTTCTTTCATGTGAAAGCAGTAAAGGAGAATATCAGGGCTTTTCTACGAAAACCTTGGAGTGTCCTTGCAACTCATTGTTCAAGAACAAAATCATGAAGATATGGAGCGCGTTGTAATAATGCACATACTGTTTTACATCTCTATCAAAAGCACACTCAAAAGCATGTTGAAACACTTAGATATATTTTGAGGCATAGATACGATAACTTATATCTTGCTCGGAGGTAATTATCTTTCATATACAAAATTAATTTTCAACATATGAGTGACATAGTTGGTCAATTGTGGTAAAATTTTTATGTTGCTTCCTAGACGTGGCTCGTTAGACTACTTTAATTTTCGCCTTTGAATCCCTTGCTAAGGTCACATGCACCAATCATCTCCTCGAGATATGTCAAGAGTTTAAGGTCATATATAGAATATATCTAAAAATAATCAATACATCATGTCTTAAGGTCGTCTTAGCATACTTGTTATTGAACACAACTATTGCACTAGAGACTCCATTGAAGGAGCATATGTCTAGACTCTATTGAATGCACACTACATAAACTTAAATTTAGTCGCCCAACCGAGTGTCTGACCATAATTTTCAACAACATGTTTTTTTGTGCCAAGCTAAATTTTCATATATGCCATTCACCTTTAGGCTACACCAAATTCTTGAAACTTGTGTTTATATCATCTTGGACATATCAAGTGATCTAATCATCTATTTAAAAATATTTTTATCTTTGCTAGGGAACACTCAAGGGCATCGAAGGTTTATTATTATTGTGATTGAGTAAACCCATTCCTGATTGACATATTTCATTTATGCATAACAAAAAATAATACACAATGTACATGGATAAAAAATAAACTTTTATTCATTAAATAGTTTATTATATGATTACGTATCTCATACTCTATGCAATCCTAAAGCATTTACATGTTTAAAAAATGCATCTTTAAGTAATGGTTTGACGAATGGATCCACATCAATCTTATGTGTTGATATGTATTAAACTAGAATAATCTTCTTGACATCTTCATCTTGCATGAATTTGTACTTTGTATTGATCGGTTTTCCTTTGCAATAATATTTTTCATCCTTCATATATGCGATGGTAGCTTGGTTATCGCAATGTAGAATTGTCATTTTCATTACAATTTTTTAAATGCATGAGCATCAAAAGAATCTCTTCAGCCTTAGATCCTCTTGTACTACGACTAAACAAGCTATGAACTTTGCTTCCATAATGGGCAATGCTATAAAATTATGTTTTTTGCTGCTCCAATTAAGAATGCCATTACTGAGTAGGAAGGCATATATGGAGGTTGACTTTGCTTAATTGTGTTGCCTACTCAATGACATCTGTGAACTATGCTAGTTGTATGTTATCTCCTTGATAGCATAGAGCATAGTTTGTCGTACCTTTGTGGTATCTCATTATTCTCTTTAGACTTTTGATTTGGCATTTGGATTTACCTGATATCAACTCACTAGACTCGAAACATAACATATATATGGTTGTATACACAACATGGTGTACATCAAGTTGCCGACCAAACTCACTAAAGGAATTGAGGACATTTTCTTTTGTTCCTTTAGAATTTTTGGACACATGTCAAAACTGAAGATATAATTATTCATACAGAATCATTCCAAGATCTTATTTACGTTAGTTTCTTGCAATAAAGCAAGAGATCTTCTAGAATAATTTCATTAAATCTTTACACCCAATATGTAAGTTTCTTTTCATATCTTTATTTAAAAAATGGAGAACAACCATTAAACGAAAATGAGAAAATCCTTGTTGTTACCGACTATCAAGATGTCAACAACATATAAAGTCATTATGACAAACTTCCTTGTATTTATAGACATACACATAGTTATCTTCATCAATTATATTGAATTAGTACAAAATGAGCGATTGATGGAAATTCATGTACCATTATCTTCTGATTGAATCTATAGCTGATCCGATGCAACTTACAAATTTTGTGCCCTTTGCCTTTCGTAATGAAGCCTTCTAATTGCTCCATGTAAATTTTCTCATCTAGGCCCCTATTGAGAAAAATAGTCTTTACATCTATTTGATATAATTCGAAGTCCTTATTGGAGACAATAGCCACTATTAAGCAAACTTTACAACTAGTGGAAAGATTTCTTCATAGTCAACACCCTCTTGTTGGGTGAAGCCTTTCGTCACTAGACAAGCTTTGTGTCATTCAATCGAATCGTCCATGACCCGCTTGATTTTGAGAGATCATTTATTTCCAATTGTCTTATGGTCTATTGGGAGATCAACCAAATACCATATTTGATTTTCTTAATACATTCTTGTTCTTCTTCCATTGCCATAATTATTTTTTCCTTTGCAAATGACAAGAGGTCGACCATCCTTGTAGGATTTTGGATCAAGTTCTTCCTCTAGATCTTCTATATGGTCTTCATGTAGCCTCGACTCTCATGGTCCTTTAATATCGAAACATTGACACACAACTCATTATTATAGTATTCCTTCGAACTAACCATCAAATTCATCAATTGTCTATGAATCACTCCCACTCGATCAAAATGTTGGGGTGATGGGAGATACTCCTTAATATGTTGATCCGCTAAGATCTTCATTTTCATCTAAGTGGAGGCCCATGTCTATCTTGCCCCACTTTGAAAAGTTATTTAAAACAAATGTTACATCTCTACTATCAAATTCTATAATAGTTTAATCATTCCTTTCTCTTATGAAAACATATCCCTTAGAGGTTTGTTTCCTTATAAACCTTTTTCTAAAAATTCATCGAATAAATGAATATCATAAAAAAATGTTCATTTGTTTCCTATGAAAACTTATTTCATAGCCAAGATTGTTTACTATAGAAGTATATATCAAATTTTGACTAAAATTTGAGGTATAGAGAACACTAGGAAGATTGATAATGCGAAGATCTAACTTGGAGGTGCAAATTCCTTTCATTTCAACTATTTCATTGTTTCCAATGTACATCCACTTGGTCCTCGCACATATCCAACGAAATTCCATAAATATTCTGCACTTCCAAGATGCATGGTCGGTTTCTCCTGAATATGCAATCTACGAAGGATGAATTTCAACAATAAAATCATAATTAGAAACAAAAGCGAAAGAGTTATAACAAAGACAAACATTTTTGGTCTCATCGCAATCACCTGCATAATGAGTATGCTTGATGTAGTTGTACACTTCACTTTATTCACATTAGTTTTACCATCGCGCTTGTCACGTTTGCACCATGAGTGGCCTGGGGCTTTCTATTATGTAGCATCACTAGCCTACTTCTTGGACTGGTACTTTGTACACTTGTTTTGGCAACTAATGCTTTATTGGAGCCTTTGATTGACTCAAGGTTCTCATCCTCCATTTCCAAGTGATGAGGATCTTAGTCAAAAGTTTTGACACTTTTATTGTGCAACAAATTGCAATGCATGTGTTCCCAACTACGAGGAAGAGAGAGAATCACAACCAAAACCTATTGTTCATCATCGAGCACTATACTAGTACTTTTCAACTCATGAATCATGTTTGGAATTTTTTGAAGATTGTTCTTTCATTGTGTGATTGGAACTTTTCCGATATGAATCAAACTTCATTGTGAGCATATGTCTGGATGTCGGTATGACTCCAAACTTAGTTTTAAGTGCCTTCTAAAGTTCATGAGTCATTTTATCATCTTTATACTCCATGATAAGAGGATTGGTCATCGTGCTAAGAAATGCAATAGGAACAATCAGACTCTTTCTAAACCAAGCTTGATATGCCATTTTTTATCTTTTAGGTGTTTGAGAATGGTGCTAGGTGCAAATTCAGTCATGGTGTGCTTGATTATTTCTAGAACATCTTATTCATCCAAGAGATATTATATACTTTAGTGCCAAATATCACAATTGTCATCAATCAACTTGCTTGGTTTGTTTAGGTCAACTATGGATGATTTTGAAGCAATGATCTAATGTTGTGGACACATAAAATAATAAGAAATTAATGTTATGCATATTTGAAATTGTTGCAAAAGATAAAAAATAATGAAGTTGACAATAATCATGAAAGATTTCTATGCTTTAACTAATCTCGCATTATCCAAGAATAATTTCCATTCATTAGAATTATATATGCGCCAATTTTGTCTATTTCATGATTTTTTTAATCAACACAATTCAACAATATTTATTGGATAATTATTTGAATAAGCACATAATATGAATCACTGAAATCCATCACATGGGACACACTGAATTATTTTCAGTTTGACTAGGTCAATTATGCATGGTTAGAACAAGAGCAATTCCTCGAAGGCGTCAATTAAATAATTTCTAACCATTTCATGCCTTAGATTTAGCATATAGCACAAATCATGACCTATTAATTTCTATGTATTTTTTTTTATTTTAACATAGTCAAAATTGAGATAGGTTATCCTCTCTACTCATTTCTTAATGAAAATATAGACTTTTTTGTAAGTTATGATAACATGGAAACATACATCTTTGATTTAATTTTCACAAAGAAAAACAATTAATATTTAAAGCCTAACAATATGAACATGTCACATGTATTCGTAGAGCAATTTCTTGGCATGATATATTCCACATTTTTCAATAAAAAAGTAGAACATAAAAGTCTTACTTTTAAAAAGAATAATTTCCATTTAGAAAAAATAAAATAGCTTCTACTTATTTTAAAACTCATAGGAAAAATTCCCAGGAGAAAACATTTATTTTAATTTTTTTTGGAAATTTAAAATTATCATTTTCTATTTTCTAACATTTTTTAAATATTTTGAGAAAAAATATTGTTCATCTAGGCCGCTTGGAAACCCTATTACCACGAGTGTGCATGCCTTGTGCAGTTGGCTTTTGCCTAGGTCGTTATCGTTGGCATTGAGCTTGCATAGTACTCGGATGCAGGTCTGATCCGCACTCGCACAAGTGCGTGATTGTGTGCAAGTCGAACCTATATTCGATTTGCCCGTGGGCCGCGTCCCAATGGGCCATGTGCTCACTGGTGAACAATTTTTTTTCATTTTTTTTGCAACACATGTATTAAACTCGAAAAATATTTCCAAAATATGTTAAAAGCATAAAAAATATCATAATCTAGGTATTTTCATAAAGTATTTTGTGGTTACAAATATTTTGTCCTTCCATTGTGGTCCTACAACCAAGATGCACAGATAAGAGATGATCGCACAGATCACGAGTTCGGGAAAAAAAATCTGGAAGTTTTTGATACCATTGTTGGTTTATTAAGTAAAAATAGCACATATTATTCAAAAGTTAATTGATTACCTCTATCATGTAGAAGAAGCAAATCGGGGCTATCTATGATCACCTTGGTGGCGTCTTTGAAACTCATTGTCTGGGGACCAAATCATGAGGGGACGAAGCATGTTTTCATAGCACACATGCCCTTGGATGTTCTCTCACGAAAGCACACTCATAAGCATGTTGAAACACAATTTTGACATCCTTAAATAGAATAAGATAGTTGAAGAGATAATGATGTGTTAATAAGCTGTGCGTAACAAGTTGGTTCACCCCAGAACCGCCTAGGAGTAACAATCTTTATTGTTACGCCACGCAACCACTTGTGTGGAGGTTGTTGTGTCTTACTTGTGCATGAGATCTACGAGAATCTTATCTAGTTGTTTCTCCTTGTAGGGAATTATTATATTCCAATCAAAACAAATATATATGTAGGATTCTTGATCCAAATTCGAGAAGTGTGAGCATAAAAAGGACCTCTTCTAGTTTAGATAGTATATATAAATGTGTTTTATTTTTGTAACTATAATTGTGCATGTGATGCACCATGAAATACGGATTTACTTATGAAGAAGCTATGTTGTTATGTATAAAAAGTTGTGTTGTTTTTAGAATGAATAGTTCATCATATGCAATTAATCTATTTAACAAGACACCACTAGGCAATCGACCAAGTGATGACTTTGAAATAGTGTAACTTTAGAATATCGTGAACCAATGATTTCCTAAATGTTGTCTACTCTGTACTTTTGTTTTGTAACCAACAATGTATATAACTAAAACTTTCATTAAGGATCTTCATTTCCACTTTGTCTTCATTTTTAGTGTGTTAACATTGAGGGATAATAGGTAACTCATGGTTCCTAAAGAACTATGTTGTTGTTTGGCATGATGATGTTGAATTCATATTTTTATTTCCAAAGTTTTTAGTGATAACAAAATGATAACAGAGATACAATTACTAATAATTTATTTATTTTTTAGAATGATATGTGAAAGAATTGATGCGAAATATTTATTAGAATCCAAAACATGTCAACAAAAAAAATTCAGTAAAGTTGACTGACCTTCCACAAGAAGTAGGTTGACCGACCCTATGTTGAGATAAGTTTGAATGAAGGGTCCGTTGACCGACCCCAATGTTGGATGATGCTGAGAGAGTCGGCCAACCAACCTCGAAAATCAAATGATGCCATAAAAAGGTCGAATGAAGAGTCGGAATATTAAACCCAATGTTGGTAGATGTCAAGAGAAGATCATGATCAACCTCAAAAGTCACATTATTCTTGAAGATGGTTGGATAAAGAGTTGATGGACCATTCCCCAAATCAATCAATGTCGAAAGAAAGTTGGTATTGGATTTAGTTGATCGACCTTGAATTGATAACTCGAACAACTATATTTGATTGTCTCTATGATGAGTTGGACAACTGATCTTTAGGCTGAAAAAGTGCAATAATTGTATTTCAAGTCAAAAAGTGTAATTATATTGAAGATCTCCATATATAAAAGAGCCCTCAAAGACCCTGAATCGGTTGTATATAGAAGATATCAACTTGCAATTATTCTCGAGCACACAAGAGCAATTTGAGCTTTCATTTTCAATTCTAGTTCTTGATCTCTTACACTCGAGTGTTTGTTGTATTGTAAAGAGAGATTAAATTATAATTCTTTCTGTAATAGTTGATGATCTTTTTTGTGATAAGAGACATTGCATTGCCTCTTAATCGAAGAAAAGATGTTGAAGTTGTGGTTCCTTCTCCTTATAGGATATAAGGGGTTTATGGATTTTTAAGGTTGCCAAGATGTGAGAAGTCGGAGTAGAGACATAGACCAAGGTATTGGGACAAATCTCATCAATGAATGTTCGCTCTTGAGTTTGAATTTCCCTTACTTAGCTTATCATTTTCTCTTAATTTCATATTAGATTTTCAGACTTTTTCACAAAACAATTTCGATCAACAAAACTTTCGATACACCAATTCACAACCCCAATTCTTGGCAGCTTTGATCCTACAATTGCTATCAGATCTTGGTTTCTCTAAATAATAAAGAAGATCTCTTGATCCTCCCAACATTCTATGCTTTAAGAAAATAGACAGGTTCCTCATAGTCTTAGGAATTCTAGAGCTGTCCAAAGGCAAAGTAAAACTAGCACACTGCGCCGATGGAGTCAAGGAACTGTAAACATCTGAATCCATGGATGCCTCCCTCTCGAGACATCATCCAATGGACCTGGATGTGGAAACAAAAAAGATAATCGAAAATAATCTCTCGACTACAATCCAATTTCATTAAAGCCGGAAAACTCTTCAAGTATGAAATGTTAATATGAAAACAGAAATCATTAGTTACAATGGAACATCCTTAGAATACAAGTATAGAGTTCAGAAATTCTCATCATCATACTCGACATCCACTCTTTCTACTTTTCCAAACCTCGTCTATAATGTCTGAAGGTTTCAAACCCCTCCTCTGCCTCTCTTCTTTCCTTATTTTATCTCCCTTGTCCCCGTTAGGCACATGTCCCTCCCATCCTCCCTGATAATATTCTCTCTGGTTTGTCCTTGCCAATCATGAGCTATCTTGATTTTTCGGTTTTCTATCTACTTTGTCGTCTTCATGAGTAGGATGTTGTATTGTAATGATCCCTCATGCTAAGGTGTGAAAGCTTCATTTTATTCGAGAGTCCTGAAATAAGAATATAAGGCAACATTATTTGGTTCTAAGTGCATAGACTGACAAGTTTTATATGTGATAGAGTTGTGTTTGCAGAAAAAAATGAAATTAGAGTTTAGACAAAGGCTTAGTTCCAACAAGGTGTGTGAAAATAGTGTCAAGCATGATCTTTTATCATCAAAATATTGTGCACTTGATGCTAGCATCAAATCTCTTCGGACTTGAACCTTGACTTGTCCTCCAGCAAATGAATTAAGATTAAGGCGAATGATTTTCAAATAGGAAGACTACAACATCAAGAACAAGCTACAATTTTCATAAAATGAGTTTCTTTCCATGAGTACAATGCAAACAACATAAATCTGACATGATTGGACCTTACTCAAATACCATTGAAGCTTATGTTATTTGCAATGCAAGATCACACCTCACTGCCTGTATCTCACAACTTCCCATTAGATCTAGGAATTCTTCTTTGTTTTATATTTTGGCAATTTACTCAAGTTTCAGAGCATATATTCAGTTTAGTTCTCCTTCCTTGTCCCCCTTTTCCTCTTTTTTTTGAAAACATCATAATTTGTTACGGTGTGAAAATTAAAAAGAAGCGTTCCCCTAGCATATCCTCATGTTTTCTTCCAGGAATACTCGACGATGATTCTAAGAGTTGCATAGATGGCATACTCTTTACTTTTTCAAGTGGAAGGTCAAAGGAGTTGTTATTATTGGGTGTGACAAGAGATATTCTCCGTGGCATTATCCATCAGTTTCTTTCGGGAATACTCGGGTAGGTGTTTGGAGTGCTTTGGAAGAATACTCTTGGCACTTCCAAATGGAAGGTTAGAGGAGTAGTTATTCAGGAAAAGGAAGAACTCCTGTAGTTTAGGCTAGGGCGGTGGACAAGGATTTTTGCTCTTGTATAGTTCAGTTGCATAGGTGATAGTTTTTTCCAGAATTTCTAGAGCTAAGGACTGGTTGTGATAATTGTCAGGTCAGTGCATTAAGCTTTGATTTCTGAGTGAGGGTAATCAGGTCATTTAGGTGCTGAATTATAGTGTTTCAAAAAAAATAACGACTTTGTCTAAACAATATGGCTCGAATCTCATCCTACCTTAATTCATAAATTTGAGAATAATTTGGGGAAGTCTCGAGAACATGCACATACAAAGAAACAACACATAGTAGAGGTTTTGACTGATGCAAGTACTATATAACAAACTCGAAAACATAACGAGTTGTATTGTGACAGATGAACATTGCAGGGGTGTCACAAGCAAATGGTCATGAACATAACATACAAAATGCAACACAAAAGAGTTTCATGGTATGAGAACGTATGTAAGAGTGAAGAGAGATCATACCATGACCTCTTCAGACTTAACCCTAACACTGTCTCCAGTGTTGAATCCAAGCCAAGAGAGTGATGTTCATGATGATGAAAATTCATCTCTAGAGCTCTTCTCTTCGTCAATCTCCGACTGAGGTAGTTTTGCCAGCTTGTTCAAGATTTATTCGTGCAAATGGCGGTTTTCCTCCTTTAAATCCATATTTTGGACAACGATTATCTCCAACAGGTTAGTCTGCTTTCGTTGCTCAAGTAGGAGTTCAGCTAGGGCGCTCGATGTTTGATCATCAGCTGTGGTACCAGGTGTGGGGGTTAATTGCCCTTCATTGATCTAGCAGCCATTGTGGTGTTGTGAGGAGCGCTGCGCTCGGACGTGAAAAGCGTACAATTCTTTATCTTGCTTATGTTCGTAATCTCCGGAGTCGGCTTGTCCGTTGATGTTTTGTTCCCCGTGTAGACCAAAATATAACTGTTGTTCTTTATCGCAATTATCTTCATGCTCAATAGAATCAATAGGTCCAACTTTGTTGTCTCTCTCTTCACTTGCAACTCTGAGAGATCGAGCCTAAACTTCTCTGCAATTGGTGTTATCAAACCATCGACTTCTACGGGACCCTTCTCCATGTGAACAAGTCTAGAAATGTATTGTAGAAACATGTGCCTGATGTTAACGTTCTTACCCTTTAGCAATCACCAAATAAGGTACAATTTGACTTCCTCACATTAGCTTCAGTGTTGTATCTTTTGAAAAGAGTACTAGCCAAGACCTTTTGAAAGTACTTGATCATTGGTTTCTAGAATGAATTGGACTTCGCATGGCGTATGATAGGGCGGTTTTCTCCCATGATCCAATTCCAAACATCAATGTATTTCATGTTCTTTTTGTGCATTGTCTTCAATGGGGAGCCATACACTTCACGGAATTCATTGAAACTCCAGTAATCCTAGTTGAATAGTCCAAACTTTAGATTTATCTCATCGTCCATGTCTTGCATATAGTAATTGAAATGCATATAGTAGTTGACCACACTATAAAGTTAATGATCAACTAGATGTAATTAGAAATCTCAAGCAACCATGTTCATGAAGAAACAATTTAGATTAATCACGAAAATTGTACAAGTTCATAAGTATCAATCCTAACAATTAAAATTATTATAGAGGATAAGCACTAAATAAATTGTCTTGAAACAATAAATAATTTATCCCAACAATAAGGTAGAACAAGGGATTACTCCTCTAAATTTCCACCAGACTCTGAATGACTTTCTTAATGAATGCCCAACTCAAGATCCTTCTCGACAACCCTTTGGAATACTCTCTTGTTCTTGGCTTCAATGATTTGGTTGACGACTCCTAGAATGCCTTCTCAAGTCTCAAGAAAATCTTCTTATACCCCTTAGCCTCCAACTATGGTTTCCTAGGGTTTGGAGATGGTGTAATATCTCGCATACAAACACTCCGATTAAACTTGTCTTTTACTCAGCGACTATGACGAAATCCAATCAAAACACTTTCAAAATCTTCAGAAGATGATCACGACTCGTCCCTCAAGGAATCAGATCAGATATGAATTCTTCTGGCCTTCAAATTACATCGAAATATTTTAGATATATCCTTTTGTAATTAAGTCAAGACCCGTGACAAGATTTCACATCATGTAAGTGTCAATTTTGCATAATAGTTCAGGTCAACACGGTCTGTAATAAAACATCACGGTGAGTAACTAGGGCATTGAATAAGTCTGGATTTTGCTATCTCTTCTTATCATGGCCCATAATGCGTCTCACGGCATGTTATGGATCAAACCTAAGTGGTCATTCGACGCTATCCACGTCGTGACTCTTCATCACGCCCCATGAAATACAATGGCTCGTGATATTCGGTTATGATCCATTATGAGCGGGCTACATAACACTGGGTTGCTGACTGGGTCGTTACTTCAGATGTTGTGGTCTTGATGTTTGTCTTCACGGCCCGTGATGAAATGGTATGTCGCTTTCCTGCTGACTGGCGCGGTCGTGACACCCCCTAATGGCGTGTGATATGATGCAATGCCTTCATCATGACCCATAATAACATATAACACCCTGTGAAAACTCCTTTTGTTAAGTTTCCTTTTTGTGAATAGACTCCTCAGTGTTTAGTCCATCTAAGCTCTTCCTTAGCCTCTCCATATGATTTCCTACAAAACAAACATCGAACAAGAGTAGATTTTGGAATTGAAGAAATATAAACATATAAGAAACGAAAAGAGATGCATGCTATGCCGAAATGACTCACAATAATATATAATGCAAGCCCTAAAATATGTTATAATATGCATGCATCATGTAGCTGAATGTTGAGGTTTTTTCGGCCCAATGTAGAAGGAATTAGCTCGATTGTGGGCTCTGTTTCCTTAGCTTGAGCCCCTAGTACCTCTTTAGGTTGTTGGGATGTGGCGATTTCTTCTACTGGTGGTCAGTCTCATGGTTGTCTTGCTGGAGCGGGTGTCGTGTGCAGCTTGGCTCCTTTTTGGATGTGGATTTATGGCAACTTCTTCCGGCGAGGTTGTGACGGTCGTCTCGGGGCCGGTTTCATCGGGTGTTTCTTCTATGGCAACTGACGATAGGAGGGTTCTGGTGCGGGTTCTATCACAACCCCACTTTTCTCTTCCTTTTCTTCAAGATTAATGGTTGCAAATCTTCATCTTCGAAAGCATCATCGAATTGAGGTTGTGACTGCTTCTTATCGACCGGTTGTGATGCTGCAACTTCTATTTGGGTGGCAGTGGTTGCTATATGATGGACATCATGGGTTGCAGGGTTTCTTCTATTTGGTGTCGCTATCTTCGAGCTCTAACATCTAGCGGTTCATCATCTTGATTTCTAGATTCAACGCTGACTGGCGGCTCCTCGCTAACGGTGGTCATCTTCTCGGTGAAGACTTCTTGGTCTATTTCTTCACCTTTTCTTCCGACGGGTTATAAGTTTTGATTTCATATTCTTGGCAGTGGCTGGGACAACATCTACTGTGAGTTCAATTGTCTAGGGCTCCTCAGCAGTCTTTATCGATTTAGGGTTTGTTCGAGGAGGTTGTCGCTTCTTCGAAGTTAAGGATTTGGCTTTGGCCATAGTGACTCCAGTGGCCTTCTCGTGATCAACTTCTTTCTCACAGTTGGTTGCAGTTCTCCCAATGATGCGATCAGCGTCCCTCGATCGGAGGTTTCTTGTTCAGATACAGGGAGCATCGCTAGGGTGGGATCTCTTATGGTCGTCCATATTGACTGATGTGGTTGAAATGTCATTGATTGCTGCTCCTTTGTTATCTTCTCGACCATCATCTTTCCCTGGAATGTTGGGGTACATGAATCCGGTTTTAGTTGAACACTAAGCACCACAATCAAATAACATCAATTTTGTTGTTATCTTGTATTTATACTGCTCCTAAATATCTTCCAACGAGATATTGTTTTCATCCATCGATTATAGAGTATCAAACAACCCACATTCGTATCAATTGAGAGAGCACCCCAAGTTGAGGACCAAAAGGCTTGTATTAATCGGGACTTGATCGCCTTCTATAGCGCGTGCGATAAGCCTAGAGTCCACTTTAGCGAATTGTTTTCATTGAAGAGGAGCCTATCATAAGAGCCTTATGATCCTCTTACATAAGTACAATGAGGGTTGGCAAACTATCTCCTTTTGTAGTTTTGAATGATGTTGCATATGGCTTGGTTGACCAATGAGAGCTGGCCAACTGGGTCCATATATGGATATGTTGCAATGCATTAATCTTTATAAGCCATTTTTATCTTCGTATAGCTCTAGGAAATCCCTTGTAAGAGCTACTGACTATTTTCCTAAGGAATCATAGTGAGAATTGGTTAAATATCTCTTTGGTTATCTTGTGATTTATAAGACAACGGGTGATGTAGTGTGAGGAAGCCAATCTCAAATCAAGATTCATATGTAGTTCATGTTATAATAGATAGTGACTGGATCGCCGATGGTGGAACAAAGATAACGAAATTCCATTATCATTTCCTCTGCAAAACCTTTTTTTATGCAACCAAAAATCACTAGTTTACCTCGTTTAGTCAGTTTTCCTTTGTGTTGCATGTCCTAATCTTTATGTTCGACCCCCATTGTACTACAATTAAACCTGTCACTTTCGGACTTCCAATTGTGTACGTAGAAAAAAATATAAATTTAAACTTGTCATGATGCATCTTCATACTCTACCTATGTCACAAGCATTGTCGTATCCCACGTCACACCTAGTGCCACATCTTGTGTTTTGACCCCATTTTGATCCTATCGAATGCACATTGCACATCATCCATTTTGTTGAGGTGTCCTAGGAGTAGACAAATTATGAATAATCACATTCTCTTCACAAAACAATTCAAACATGTGGTTTTCAATATCTCCTCCATAATCACTTCTAATTTTTTTAAATTTCAAGTTCAAGTTCACTTTGGAGTTTTTTTTTTTTTTTTTTTTTT
>LTAE01006279.1:5005-25826 GCA_001647135.1 Pontederia paniculata
TTATTATTATTATTATTATTATTATTATTATTATTATTATTATTATTATTATTATTATTATTATTATTATTATTATTATTATTATTATTATTATTATATAGAATTTAAATTTAATGGTACTGCGTGATGTTCCATTTAAGACTTTAAAAATTCTTCTTCTTTTTGGGAATTATGATCTTTATAAATTCATATCAATTCGAGTTTTGTCAAAATATAATGTCCAATTGGTACTTGTTTTATATTACATGTTGTGATATTTCTTTAAGAAATAATTTATTCGATCATCTGTTAATGTATCTATAAAACTTTATTTGTTGTCTTAAAAATAACAAGAAAAAGGGAAAAATGATATAAGCAGTGACATCACTAGAGTAGGCAACTTTTGGTCCGGTGCTTGGACTTTGATTATAATATTTCGTAGACCTAGGAAGACACACATTTGAATGAACAATAACATGCATGTAACCATGCAGAGAGAAGCAAAATAGGTTTCGGATATTGCGTTTGTTTATGGAGACAGCTCAACGATGTCTGATAGATCAACACAGTACATGTATTGGTTTTCTTCAACATGAAATGGGGAAGTACAAGTTTTCCACTTAAATTGTCAAGAACACCTCGTCCTTGTTGAGACTTCTTTTGGGCGAGTTTATCAACATTTTTCTTATCATGTCACACACTAGAGGCCCTTTAATCACCTTGAATTCATTTTTTTTATATATTTTCAGCATGAATCTTGATATGTCTTTCCATTTTCTTCTTCTTGTATTTAATCTCATAATTATTTTTGAAACAATTGTTAACTTTGATAAAAGAAATCTACATGGATAAATGAAAGTTATAAAGATAATATTATTTGTACATAGCTATGATTGAATACAAAATATAATTAGTAATTGTATACGGGTCATCAGTGGTTATTATTATTATTATTATTATTATTATTATTATTATTATTATTATTATTATTATTATTATTATTATTATTATTATTATTATTATTATTATTATTATATATAAGTAAAGTTATTCTACAAACAACAAGAGACGAAATCAATGGATAAAATAATGAATGATGAAAATTATAATGAGTTTTTTTTTAATATTTTATTTTATGTATAAATAATATTATGAATATAATATACATTTGTCCTTATGAATTTATCGCATTCCATTTATTCAAATATTGTCACAAAGTTAAATCAAATATTATAAGAGATTGAAAGTTAGTATTTTTTTTAGTTCACCCATAAAAAATTTCCAAATTTAATAAAAAAAATCAACATAATTATTTTTTCAATAAACAAATTTTTGGGCCTTAAATGCAACAAAGACTAAGGTGTAAGCTTTTCATGCAATTTTGATAAAGAAAAACAATCCATAGCATAAATTTTGTGTAAAACCTCAAAACTAAAATAAAGCCCCAAATAAAAATTAAAAGTCCACTTGACCAAATAAGCTCAAAAATTGACTTAAATGGGTGAAACCCTAAGTATAAAAAGGGTTATGACTTGGATAAATGAAGAACATGATTATAGATGGAGACCTTAGCTCATATGCATATAAAATTCATGTTCTTATATTTAAATTAGTATGCTATAAACCCTATGTTGATTGTCATGTTCTATCATGTTCTTTAAGTTGCTTATGTGAAATTTTTTTTATGGTTCCTTCATGCTATGAACTATTTGGTTCATGGAAGGGATGAACTATGAAACCTAGGATAAAAACATAAACGCTAAAATGAAGGTTCATTAATGTGTATTTTCATTGATTTTAATGCTTCTTCCTTATGAAAATGATATGCCAAGAATCATATGATGAATGTCATGTTCCTATCATCTTATTGAGTTTCTTATATGTTCCTTTTTATGATTCTTCATGCTACAAAGCTCTAGATCCATGAATTGGATGAACCCAAAAATACTAGAATGTGTATATGAACCCTAGTTTAAATGCTTACAAATTCTTCATTTTCATGCTAAATTAGACATGCTACGACCTCTAGAACATAAAATTTTCACCCATATATGAGCTTCCTAAGGTGAAAATGGATCATATGTGTGGCCACAAGACGAGATGCGCCCTACTAGAAGCATCTGTGATGCTATTGTCGTCTCGTGAAAAATGGGGGCTTCACGCCCATGAAGATGGCTTTACGGACCGTGATATCGAGTGGTCGTGAGGCATATCTTCATGCTCGTGAAACATGTGAGCTCACGACCATGAAGTTAGTTTCACGAGCCGTAAAATCGGAACTGGGAGTGAACGATTACTAGAGTGGTTGTGATGACTCCTTTCACAATCCGTGAACAAGGTGTTCACGGCCGTGAAAAAGGAACGTGGCTTGACCGGCTCTTTGTAATGGCCATGAAGAGGTTTTCACGGGTCGTGAGCACGTGAGTCACGCTCGTGAATAATCTTTCATGGGCCATGAACCCCCTAAATGTTGGGTTTAAGTTATTTTAACCCTAATTAATTATATGTTTTATGATTTTATCCTTTTAATTACTAGTTGATCAATTATATGTTATGTTTCATGCTCGTAGGGCAGAAAATCTTGCTTAATGATTATCAAACACCTAGAGATCGAAATGTATGCTAAGTTGTAACTATGTTAAAATATACAAGATTCATTGTAATGCTTAATAAATTGTAAAGAAGATGAATCATGAAGAATTTAGTCGAGATACATCGATAATGTTATGTGGGATGTGATGTTCATTCACTAGCATTAGCGGGTGTGCTCCCAAGTGAGATGTGATGTCCACTCACTAGCAATAGTGTAACAACGCGAACATTCAAGTGAGCGAAAACTATTTATAACATATCTCGAGAGTCTGGATCATCACAGTTGACACATAAGTAAAACAAACCCATACACATGATATTTCTTAGTAGTTATAAAATTAAACTTCACATGTATCATAAGGATAAAACAAACACAAGTCAAAATATATCATCGTCATATTTTATAATATTGATAAATATATATATATATATATATATATATATATATGCGTATGGTGTACATATTCGAAAGTATTATAAAACATGAAAGATTTTTTATTTATTTAGGACTCATTTCATATACAAAATGACATCATGAACATCAACCACCACCCATCATCTCTTAGCCTGCAGGATCCAAATATGAAAAATAGGTATTTCTTCCGTGAGCAAAAGACTCGTATGTAAGGTCAATAAATAAAATTAAATGCATATGATGGAATTTTAAAAATTTTCAAATGTCGAAATACACATAACATATTATCCATAAAAGAACATAAGGAAAAGTCTTAAGCATGATTAATACATATACATATAAGTTCTAAATTCATAATTTCTCTTAAATACATAAGATCTTATAAGTAAATCATACAAAATCATATCACATGTTCTCATCTTTTCTTTTCGCTTATTATCTTTTCTTATTGTATTCATCATTGACACTACGATGTTATATCACATATTGATGTATCATATGTCTCTCTTTGGACCATTGCCCCATAGAGCTTGCTCATTTGAGCCACATAATGATTTCATTACTTAGAAATTCCTAGTAGATGAATTCTAAATTTGATCCCCATAGATTATTTTGTGTGGCACTTAGTTTTATTTCTACAGTTTTTTGTGTCACATAATCTTTCACTTTAGTAGTTTTATTAAAACACTTAAGCTCACATACACACACTGAAATTCAAAATCCACATTTAAAATATATTAAGCACAAATTATTAGAAATATGCATCAAAATTCAATAATCACATTCAATCACATAGATAATATTTTTATAATATCCATCCTTTGAAATATTTGATAAACACAAGTGGAAATCACAACAATGATGCATAATTCATTCTTATTAACTCATATCAATTTATGATCTCAAATGATTCATTTAAAAAATAAGTATTCATATGACCAATAATTCAATTTTTATAATTTATCATGAAGCAGATAATTAACATTAAATAAGATATTAGTTACTTAGTTGACTACACTTTATGGCAAACTGATACATAATGAAAGTTCTATTTTTAGTTTTCACTACAGAAGTCCAAATACAATGAAATAAATTGTATTGAAAGTATAATCGAAAACCTTTAAATAATAATTTAATATTTTTATATCTTATGAGTTATTTACAAAAATTCTCATGATTAAAGGTAATATAGTGTTCAAGCTATAATTCTGAAAACTGATAGGTATCATTTGTTTATCTCACTTTAGAAATATGATTTTGAGATAATTCCACTTGGATTAGAACCCTAACTATATAAGGTTTCAGATCTTTAAGTTTCACATTTATCTTCAAGTAGACATATGCGATTTTTAATCAGGTCAGTTTGTTCATCCCGGCCAGCAAGACCCATGCTCACTAATTAATACATAACTCTCCAATTACATTCGATTTTTAGAAAATACTTTTTTTTATAGTATCTAGAATTCTAAGGGTCATTCCAGAGAAATTTCATAATTTTTTAAGTATTATAAGATTATTACTCTTGTGGTCAACATGTAACTACCTAAATCACACCTAAAAGGAGCGTTCTACACATTAATTTCATAAACTTATATCATTTAGTTTTTAGAAAATTCAAACAAGTTAATTACTCAACTTTAAACTTCATATTCAGAAGTTTAAAACATCACACAAAAAAAAAAAAATAAATCGATCCACCCATACATACTTGAATTTATTTAATTATCTCTTGAATTTTTTCCCCTTGATTTCAAGCTTAGCAACTACTTCTCCCTTCTTCTTTGTTGTACTCACTGTGGGTTTAAAGCAACCAAGTCAATCTATTTCTTTTTATAGACATGGTTATATCTATAAGGCAATATATGAGTCAGTTAAGGGGTGTGGATAAGAGAGGAGATAAGGAAATAATATGATTGATTAGTAAATTGACTTGCAATTAGCAAAGAAAACTCATGGAATAAGTAGTTCTCCTATATAAGTCGGTTATGAAAGAAAATTATAAAATATAATAATTATTTATTTATATGAATAAGCTCGAGATAAATTGAATTATTATCTTAATCCTACTTAGTCATCTATTAATTAAATTAATTACAAATACAAATTTGATAATATAAGTAAATCATTTTACCTTAGAGTATTTAAAGAGAAATTAATTCAATTTAATTTATAATTAAGATAATAACTCAAAGACATATAAGATAATATGATTAAACTTAAACTTGATTCCAACTAAAGTAATTAACTCAATTTAAATTTTTAATTATATGAATTACTTAAGGTGTAATTATTTAGGATATTAAAAATAGTTTGTGTGCTCTAAGGAATGCGATATCCATTCGCTAGAACAAGTGAGTGTGCTCCCAAGATGTATCCCAAAGCAGGGTTGGCCTAGCTAGCCGATGTTATGAAGGTTATGTTAGTTGAGACTTTCATGTAAAGATAATAATTTGCCTTATGATTATAATGATGATGTGAGTTAAAGAAAGCTCAAATGAATCATATGATTAAAGATGTAAGATATAAAAGAAGATGAATATGAACATAATATGATTAGTCATTTATATGTTTCATATATGTCTTGCTCAATTTATGAATTTCTTAATGCCATGGTTTTATGGAAATGCTTATATTAATGTTGAATTGATCTATGCTTAAAGATGATGTTGTTAATTATGATGACTATTATATAATATGCATATTGCATGATGTAAGTCATCTTTACATATTATAATAGGGGGATTTCTACCTCTTAGATCCATGCATAATGATGGACTTGCGTTGATTTGCTAATGACGGCTTAATATCCACGATAGTTATGTATAGATCTAGTTTAAGACGATTAAGTCTAATAAACTTATTTATCATGTTATGAGTAGAATAAGCCTAAATAAGAGTCTTATATTTGATCATATAATTATTGATTTATACCCTCATGTGGTATGATTTTTAGATAATATTTGTATTTAAGTATGTTTTCAGTGCTATGAGTTTTATTAATATGATTTTATGTTATATTTTCTGTTGCAATTTTATTATATCTATTACATCATTTATAGTGTTATCAGCTTACTTGGTTTTGTTATTGCTTAATGGGCTCATAATGTATGCTTAAGATTCATATAACATCGTTGAAAATATAATTATATGTACGCGTTTTGAGAGTTTTTTATTACGAAAAAGGAGAGAATAATGACCTCCCTTTAGTTTGTCGGTTGCTAATTATATTTAGTGTAGTCCAATTTACTTAATAAGATGGGTATATCGTCACAACCAATTATTAATGCCGATGCATATTTTCTTTTTAGAATGACAACTGAATAAAGATACGTGCAATTAGGCATTAAAGGCATGTTTGGATGATTTGTAATTTTTTTACAATGGTTTAAAATACTATAGTAATGCATTTGTCAAAAAGTTACTTACAACGAAATATTTTTTGATGTAAAAAAATTCTATAGGGTGTTTGAATATACAGTTCTAAATACTTTGTAGTATTATAAATGTATTAAATTATAAACTATCAAGAGAGATAATAAAAAAATAATTAATCGTGGATTATAAATTGACAAAAAACAGGTTAATTAAAGCGAATTAAAATCAACTATAGTTAATTAATTATAAATAGAAATATATACTCTTAATAATATAAATAGAAAGATGAAGATTTCCTAATGACTTAATTTTTATAATTATTAACAGCTCATCTAATTAGACATAGTAAGTCAAAACATCTTGAATCCAAGTCATTTTATTAAAATTCGATTTTCTCTCTCATTGATCCACAAATGATGAATCAGGCTAGATTACAGTTAAGAGAAACACATATAAAAAATTTAAAAATTTGAACCTTTAGCATTAACTCATTTAATTTTAATCTATATTTATGAAATTTTAAGAGATTAAAAAAATAGAATATTTATAATTTAAACAATTATAATTAGAATATCATAATGCAGTGGGAATATTTATAATATTCTCAAAAAAATATTATATAGTGAATATGATAAGTAATTATAAAATATAATAGAAAATCTTTTAAATAGTTATTGTAATAACATATAATAATTTAATGGCAATAATATGCAAGCCAGCATCAAGATGGGTCCCACCTATTTGATTAGATGAGCACTCGATGTTCACTCACTTCACACCATCTCTCTCCGTAAAAAAACAAAATAGGTTTTGACCTCATAATTTTTTTACAGTACATTACATCGTTTTTTTGTTCTTCAAAAAATGTTTCCAAACACTCCAAAGTATATTTTTACAATAAACAGAAAAAAAAACAACGTAATAAGATGATACTTTATTTTTACTATATTTCCAAACAGAGCTTAAATGTTATTATTTAATTTTAGTATTTATCTTGATGGTCATAAAGAGCTGAGAATCTTAGAATTGATGAATTGACGTGAATTTTCTGAGTGAAACAGTTAACTTCTTCTAATTTAAAATTTCAAGATAACAAATTGTGAAACATTGCATATTGCTAAAAGGATAGTATGCGTGCATAAAGACTATTCCAGATCAATTATAAATATGATTACTAATATATTATGTATTTATAAACACGACGTGCGACACGAAATAGTTTGCAAAAAAAAAATGGACGATTAAATTTTGGGCTTCAAGATAATGCCACTTTTTTTTTTTGATTGTTGGCGTATTGTGTTTATGGACCACACCGTTGAGCGTTATCACTGACTCGAGTCAGTAACGCTTTTGGAGTGGCTCTAAATTCGCAGGACCCGCCAAATCGCAAAAATCGAGTTGGGTGGACTCCAAAGTTGCATAGTGCAGCAATCCGTGCACCTAAAGCTGCCCCTCATGTCAAGATATTTTTTGTTTTATACATATAATATGCGATTTTTAATCCTTTGATTGATCGAAAAAATAATTAAATTTAGTATTATTAAATAAAAAATCCATATTTAATACCCCGCCTGGATGATCGCTAGGCAACTGACATAAATATTAAATTCTTTTTTAATAGCTTATATCCATATTATTTGTAGTTTATAAGTAAAAAAAAAACAGATGATTCCGAAGACAATTCTATGCATCGCAACCCCGACTTTTTTTTTCTTAAGCAACATTTGAAGTATGAAGATTATGGCCTATAAAATATACATGCAACTCTTGAGACCTATAACTCGAGACCTAAATCTTGATAGAAAAAACTGTGATTGAGACTTCCAGATTAAAATAAAGATTTGAGTGACATTCATCTTTATTTTTATATTAGGCTCTTTTTTTATTTGTGAATCATTAATAACTTTAGTAGACATTAGCTACCTTTGTGGACCAAATATCTTACACAAAATATTAAACTATTAGAAAGGGCGTGAACAACAGTCAACTGTCATTTTCGGATTAAAAGCAAATCAATTCGACTGTTGAGCTCAAATGAGAGTTTAAGTTCGTCCATTGAGACTTTTTCTTAGTTAGCTCAATTTAAATTACTTGGTTGATTTTGATTCTAACGGTAGGTCGAAGTAAATTTTCATTTTGAATCGCATCTTTCGTTTCATATTTTATAATCGAAGTTTTAGAATCAGATCATGACCTCTCCTTCACACTTTTTTTCATTGTGTATTTATGTATAATACTTTGATTTATTTTAGATTACCACGTGAACCACTAAAAAAGTTTTTTTAGTAATAAGAGTTTTATCAATATTCAAACTAAAGACTTATCATACTACGTAAGCTTTTAGAAAAATAATCTAAATCATGTTAAATGCTTGGGTGACATAAACCACGGTTTTACAAAAAAAATGTGTGACTTATTGCAGTTTAAAATTAAGTGTACACATCCGATCAGGAAAAAAAAACATAAGGTAAGTTGGCCGAGATAATACAAAGGGATCATCAAACTATCACGACATTATCATTACACATTATTTAGCAAACGTATTATCTCTCACAAATATTACCATTTATTAAATTATCATATCAATATATTAATTTATTTGATATGCATAAATAATGCACATAATAATCTTTATTATCTTATTTACTATATAAAAAAAATAATACATGCTATATATTTTTTTTATCAAAACATCCTTGAATAATATAGTTCACTTTATAAATTTATATAAATTTAATACGAATTATATAAACTTTGAATAACAAACATATATTTTAAATTTATAAAATTTATACATCAAACAAATAAATATATAAAGTAAGTAGTATACAATTATCTAAAAATGATAATAATAAATTAATAGTAATATTCTAAATTATTATTATATTAAAATAATTATTAATAAATAATTTATTATTTATAATATACAAATTATTTATTATAATTAATTAATAATGATAATGTTCATATTTGATAGAAATAATAATAATAATCTATTAATGATAAAAGAACAAATAATAATATCACTAGTCACTACAATGATTAATGATTATTATATTAATTAATAAAATATTATGTTGTTATTTATTTGGCTATTTCTAACTTTTATTTAAATAAAATTCTAAAGAATAAATGTGAAAAAAAAATATTGTCACTCAAATGACAATTTGAATTGCCACATTTATCCTGAGCAATTCAAATTTGTCACTTTATAAACAATCTATTATATTCAATATAGATTACTTGTAAAATTAATATGTGAACAATATAATATTATGGATTCAAATAATTTGATATAATATTATTTAGTAATGGTAAAAAAATATCGAAATATTCTCCTTCCGAATGTAAAAAAATGTGAAAGAGATGACTTAAAAAATATTAAATCTTTCTTACAATTTATCATGGTTATCTTAATTTGCATAAATAAGAATTGCGAGAGATGAACCGACTTTTAAAAATGTAATTTTTAACCCTTGTTGATGCATCTTATATGGTCTCTAACTAACTCTCCTATGTTATATTTCAACTAATTGATATTTATTTTAAATCGCACATTATACATATTCTGATTGCTACTCGAAAAGTTAAGTCAGAAATCACAACCAGCTGACAAATAGGCAAATAATTAAGCAAACATTATGTTATTTACTTATAAACCTATCAAAGAATAAAAGTTCAAATGAATCAAAATAAAAAAAAATTGGAAGAAAATAAAATTTGAATTCTAGATCTCAAGACATTAATTAAACTAATTAAATAATTATATTATTTTGTTAGTATTTATTGGGATACTGGGACACAAATCACAACCAGCTGACAAATCACAAAAAACAATGGGATATTGAGAC
The DNA here is from genome assembly GCA_001647135.1 of Pontederia paniculata. Lineage (NCBI taxonomy): Eukaryota > Viridiplantae > Streptophyta > Magnoliopsida > Commelinales > Pontederiaceae > Pontederia > Pontederia paniculata. The sequence goes on from LTAE01006279.1 coordinate 15,218, forward strand.
ACAAATCACAACCAGCTGACAAATATGCAAATAATTAAGCAAAAATTATGTTATTTACTTATAAACCTACCGAAGAATAAAAGTTAAGAGGAATAAAAAAATAAAAGTAAATTATAAAGATTGGAAGAGGATAAAATTTGAACTCTAAATATCAAAATATTAATTAAATTAATTAGATAATTATATTATTTCTTAGTATTCATTTTAGTATATATATATATATATATATATATATATATATATATATATATATCGAAGGAGTAGGGCGCTATGTGGGTCCGCCCGGTATGATTCATAATGTTTAAAATAATAAATGTCCTGATTCAAAACAAATAGATTTTGCTGACTGAATAAGATGCTATAACATAAAGCATGCGAACCGCACAATTAGTTATTTGAGTTACTTTTTCTTTTTTAACTCTCACTGTATAGCTTATTTTTCACTTTCTCAAATTTTAAGATTATTCATGACTAACACCTTTAACGTTTTCCATTACTTTTATATTTTATAATTATGCATTTACTTTTAATACTCTTTTATAGCTCAATAAATATTTATAAATAGAAATAAATAAGATTCATCCTCGCCTGATTCTTCAAGTTCCATTTAAAACAAGAGTAAAATTATAAATATATAATTAAAAAATAACAGAAAATAATGTTAGATATTTATGATTAGGTGAAAATATTTGAATAGTTGGAGAGATAAATAAAAAAGCTAAAATTTAGAAGATAAAAAAATATACTACTTTATTTTCTTCTGAAAATTAATAGAGGTGCTCAACTGTAAAATTTTAAAATTTTCATCGTGAATAATCAAAACATTCATAATAAAATAAAATGCTCAAATTTAATCGTTTTACAAAATCCTTTAAATTTAGAGAGATTTCATATTTGATAAGAAAAAGCCGAAAAATATTTTATAAGAATAAGATATTTTTTTTTCTGTATTGGACCTGCAAAAGTGCAACCTTTCAGCCGTCGACGACGAGGAGGCCGCCGCTGGTGGCACCGCCTCCCCCACGCCTACTCCCTCCGTTCCTCTCCCTTTGCCCGCTCCTCGGTGCCGACGCCAGCGCTGGAGGCGGTGATAGCGACGGCAAGACGGTCAGCTTCCACGCCTTCGATCCAACCTCGCGCGAAGTGATCCGGTCTGTCGTGCCCCAATGTGCATCACTGCCCGCTTCCTCCTCCGCCAGTCCCTCCTCCTTCATCGTCCGCCGCCGCCGTTCCAGTCTGACGGGGAAATCGTCCATATATTCGTCCTTATCGTCACTAACCATCACCTATTTCGTCCGGCTGCGGCGCCGGCGGCGTCGGAGAAGAAGGTCGAAAAGAAAAATGAGAGGAAATGGTATGCAAAAAGAAAAAGGAAATAAAGGTGTTTGGTGTAAGAAAAAGAGAACAAATCCGCCGTTGAATTAAATCCAACGGTAGATTTGATCCTACAGCCACTTAATTGCAATTTATCTCTCTATATATAGAGAAGGAGAGAACTCAATCTAAAACCCCTAAACCTGTTGGCCACCACATCGTTATAAAAAAAGAGAAGTATATTTTAGATTTTTTTTCTTCTTCTTTTCTTTTGTTTCTTCCCATATTTTTCTTCCAGCAATTTTTTTCCTGATGTTTATGGTATTGATCTGGTGCTTGATCTTGTTTGCCAATGAATGTTCTTCTTCGTGTATGATCCATATGGATGGATTGAGCAAAGCTTTGAACAAATCTGCCCTGTTATGTTCCTCGGTGTTCTATCATTTCATAGTTTTTTTTTCCGGTTTTGGTAAGTTACGTAGCACTGTTCTGACAGCGGAGTTGGTTTCTTGTTGTTGTAGCTTGATATGTTGCTCTTCTCTGTTGATGGGCTGAGAGTGATCCGAGTTTTCCGTATTTTGCAGAACCTCGCCAGGAAAATAAAATGAAAAATAGAAACTTTAGTTTGATTTCAGATGACTTGTAGGGAATTGATGTTTGGATAGTTGGTTTTACATGATTCTGATTGATTATGTAGGAAGGTGTTTATGGCAGAGTGTTGGATTGTACGTGATGAGGAAGTCAGTAAGGGATATAGTTTCCAATGTTGGCTGACTGAAGGGAAGGAGCTTGACTGTAGAGGGAAAAAAATGCCTTTAAATTTACCTTCTTTAGAATTATGTTGCCTATAAAAGATTATTGTTTGGCATCTAGTTTACTTTGAGTTTATTCTCATAGATATTTCCTAAATTTTCATGTTCTTATATCACTTCTTTCTTTATATCCTGTTCTAATCAAATTTTTATTCTTGTATTGATTATATGTTTATCTGCTTTAAATTGACTTATTGTCTCATGTGCTGTCGAAGCTTGTTCTTCCAATTTCACTTTACTCTATGCTTCTTATGTTTGATTCCAAGGATATTTTTTTTTTCAAAAACAATGTTAGGTACAGAAACAGGTACTTTGAGCTAGGTTCTAACTGTTTTTCAAACATGAAATTTTATTAGCAGTAACTTCTATATAATTTTCTTGCATGTTAAATACTATAGAACCTGATTCAGTTTTGTGTTTTCTTGCCTCCAGCCTAAATGGCATTGTCTACTCTATCCGCTAATATCATGCATAACTGTGTGCATGTTCCGAGTCAGAATTCTAGGTTCCTTAGCAAAGCTTCACTCAACAAGCCATCCTCTCCAACGAGATTCCTCCTGCATGCAGATGATTTAAGAAAATCGATAACCAAGAATGTGACTCGGTGCTATTCTCTTCATACTGGAAGCTCAGTCTCGCATGGCAACAAATTTCAACTTGATGATGTGATTGAGTCTCAGCAATTTGATATGGATATTTTGAATGGTATATTTGAAGTTGCATATGAAATGGAAAAGATTGAGAACAGTTCAAGAGGAACTGATATATTGAAGGGGTTTCTAATGGCGACTTTATTTTATGAACCATCAACACGTACTAGGCTTTCCTTTGAATCTGCTATGAGACGTTTAGGTGGAGAAGTCTTGACTACAGAAAATGCACGAGAATTTTCTTCTGCTGCAAAAGGGGAAACTCTTGAAGGTATGTTTGACACTTCATTTTACTTTCCTGAATTGTTTTAGAAGAATTGACCAACATCAACCTTGTGATGTAGATACTATAAGGACGGTTGAAGGCTACTCAGATATAATTGTTTTACGACATTTTGAAAGTGGAGCTGCTCGAAGGGCAGCTTCAGCTACTAGCATTCCTGTAATAAATGCTGGAGATGGTCCAGGGCAACACCCAACCCAGGTAGATGAAAGACGATTTTCAATATTTCCTCTAACAGGATGAAGGAGAATAGTAATTAGGCCATCACCCATATCTCACCTCTGCCTCAACATAAACTTATATGTCTCCTTTGTTTATTTGTGTGTGATTTATATGTTATTTATCACGAACCTTGTTTCATTGTGGCTTTGTAGGTTACTATAATATCATTATTTCATGACTCGTAACTAGTTGAGATGAGTACAATCTATTCTAATGATTAGAATGTTGTTTAAGTAATCACATTATCTTTTTTACTTGATGGGATCTTGTGGTTATCGATTACTCAGACTAGAGGTTTCTGAAGTACAAATATTTGTCTATCCATCTTCTATTGTGCTCGAGCTCCAAGGGATCATGTTCAGTGATGTGTGAGCATCAGTTGTCATGATTGTAGTCGCCCAGTCACTCTGCTTCCAACATCTATAACTTCTACTTTTTGTTTTGAGTTTTTAACATTTGGGCATCACACTGATAATTTTGCCAACAGTTATGTATTCTCGTAAACTATAATATATCTGGATGACAATCACAACCTGTTACCCTTAAACAAAGAAAATCAGATTTTTATGTATACCTTTTCCATTTATCAAATGCATCTAGGCTTTTTCCTGGTAGGTTACTTGATTCTATAATTCATATATTGCAACTTACTTTATAGGCCTTATTGGATGTGTACACCATCAAAAGAGAGCTAGGTAGTCTGGATGGAATAACACTTGGTTTGGTTGGCGATCTCGCAAACGGGAGGACTGTTAGATCACTCGCCTATTTGATAGCAAAGTATAAAAAGGTGAAGGTTTACTTTGTGGCCCCAGATGTTGTCAAAATGAAGGTAATTCCTCTCGTTGCCATCTCCAACTGGCTTCTTAAAAGTCTTGCCCAATCATCTTTGCTGTTTCCATGTTTCTCTTCTATTATAAACACTGAAATTAATGGAGCAAGAAAAGGACTAAAAGATAAGGAAGCAGGAAATTTTCAATCATTTCAGTAAAACTGATTCGCAATGGGGGTACACGAGTTTATGTTTCCACTGAGGATCCTAAGGAAGCATTAAAATATTGAATATGGGATTAAACTACACCCTAACAACACAGAAGGGATAAATAGTTCTGAATATGATGTTTGTCTACTCTTATATATTTACCAGAGGGAATCATACTTCATATTCCCTAGGATGGTAGTGCTTCTGTCAATAAATAATCGAGTCTATTCATTTTCTAATTTAGGATGACATAAAAGACTACTTGACATCCATGAACGTTGAATGGGAAGAAAGCTCTAATCTATTGGAAGTGGCTTCGAGGTGTGATGTTGTTTACCAAACTCGCATTCAAAAAGAAAGGTTTGGTGAACGGATAGATCTCTATGAAGCAGCTCGTGGGAAGTACATAGTGGATAGAAATGTGTTAGATGTGCTGCCAAAGCATGGCATCATTATGCATCCTCTCCCGAGACTTGATGAGGTATTGCCACTTCTTTTTTCTGTCCAAGGACCCGAAATGATTTGTTTATCCTCCGTTTCCTCTACCTTCTTGACTACTTCCATCTCATAATAGCTGCATCCTAGAAACTACTTTTTCTCTTTAAATCTTTGGATTTATATAATTTAATGTTATGCAGATTACGGTTGATGTAGATGCTGATCCTAGAGCTGCATATTTTAGACAAGCCAAAAATGGCCTCTTTATTAGGATGGCTTTGTTAAAGCTCCTCCTCCTCGGCTGGTAAGAATTTTGATGTAAAATGTTAGCATCCCATGTATGGGTTCTGGGGTTCTTGAACATTTCGGTGCATCTGTTAGTTTTTTCTTACGAAATAGTGTCTTGAAAATCTTTGCAGGTAATGAACATGTAATAACTTTATGAAATTGCGCTGCTTTTTTTCAATGAGCTTGTGATATTTTTATTCTGAACATTTATTTTGATGATCAAGTTTTATGAGAAAATTAGTAATGAAATGTTCATTTCCGAATTAGTGCACTTGAGGTGTTTGATTTTGGAAGAAGCATCTTACGAAAAACATGTAAAGGTTAGAGAGTGATTTGTAGGGAAAAAATGTTACGGAATGTAAAGCAGTCAAAATATTATGAAATAAAGTGTCACCAGATTTACCTGTGGCAATTGTGAATATAATGTTATGTAGCTTTGATTCCTTAGTAGATCATTACATGTACCTTTCATTAGGGGGTATCTGCGCTAGTTTAATGTCTCTGCTGTTGGTTGTTGGAGTCGGAGACATTTTTGGTTGTCCATCAAGCCTGTTGTTGTTTTCTGACATGTGTAGGTGATTATGCTCCCAGACTCCCAGTCTTTCAACATGATTATTCCATACAGAAGTTGTAGAATGAGATGCATAACAATAAAAGTTGAAAACATTAGGAAATCACAACATGCCTTCTATCGTCTGTGATTTATAACCTGCTGGACTCAATACAAAGGATGAAAATTACTGGGACATTCTCTAAGCACTTTGCTCTTATGCTATGGTTGTTGGTTAGTCACATGAATGAAATTTCCTGTCATGAATCTATGCCTTCTCCAATGATTAATTATGTACTATTGCTTTAACTGATTCCTTGTACCAGGTCACCCTGACATGATGATGTGGGATATAAATTACATGCAACTTTTTGTTAGTTTCTTGATACTGATTTGTTTCTTCTAGAAATTAGCATCCATACTTTGAACAATGACTACCCAATCAAACAATCAATTAATATAAAATACAGAAGTAGTCAAACTTTTATTTCATTGGAAAAATAGTTGTTATTTGAACTCGCAAGTCTTGAATGCTTTATACAACAACATTTTTTAGGATCTTAAACATGCATGCTTGTTATATACTTGGGTGCAGTTGTAACTGTTGTAAGTTAGGATGCTTGATACAATGACCTCCCGGCAAAACTTGCTGCTGGATCTCATGGTTTGGATCAATACGGTGCAAGATTAGAATAGTGTATTTAAACTTCTGATACTGCCAGGCAACCCAAAAAAAAAGAATAGTGTATTTAACGGATTTGAAGTAAGAGAGGTCACTAAACTTTGGTAAAATCATTCTTTAAATCCCTCGAGTTCGATTTTCATTAGATCGAGTTGTAGAAAGAGATACTCTAGACTTCTTTTCCGGAAAGATCAAGAATATGGAAATGGAAGTGAGCCATAATCTGCAATCCTTTTTCCATCATACTATTTGACATGCATTATTAATTGTGCTCTTCTATAACTTACTAAACATGCATTTCATCAATTCTTAGTTTTTACATCTTCTTGTTCTATTTATTCATAAGTGGATTTAGCTTATTTTTTTACTAGTTTCATTTATTTATCTTTTGCTCTTGGGAATCTTCCCATTTCCAAAGAATAGAAGGTTTATACGGAGTAGCAGTGCTAATCTATGAATTTGAGCGGCACCGAGAAGAATGAATTATTAAAAAAAAGAGAGCTTAAAAGCATTGTTGTTTGAACCGGACCGGACCGGCCGGTTCGACCGGTTCGACCGTCGACCGGGCCCTAGTCCGGTCTTGGGTCGATGGAAAAACCGGATAACTCATTGGGCCGGATGGAACTGGTTAAAACCGGTCAAAAACCGAAAAAATAGAGGTCGAACCGCTCGAACCGATTATTTGATGAACCGGTCGGTTCAATTGCATATTAAAAAAAAAAATCTGGGTTTGAGTGTGGGAGAGTGGGCTTTAGAAAAAATAGGGAAGTGAACTTTGAAAGTATTTGGGCTATGAAAATAGGCTTTAATTTATTTTTTTTTTCTTTTTAATTTTAAAGAAATTATTTAGTTAACATTTTGTATTTGAAAAAAATAATTATTTAAGATATATTTTATTAATATATTTTATATCAAATAAAATTTTAATTGATTATAAATAATATGATTTAAAAGTAAATTTATTTTTTCATATTTAATCACATTATTTGTGATTCTTTGTTTAAATTTTAAACTATATTTTAATTTAATATTTTTAATAGCATTCGGTTCGACCATCCGGTTTAACCGGTCCGACCTGACCCGGAAGCTTTTCCGGGTCGACGTTCGGTTCGGTTCTGACAACATTGTTTAAAAGAGTAAAATTATGAAATGATTTTAAAAAAATAAATGAAATTTTGTTAACATATGATATCGTTGGCTAACTTTACAATAAGATGACCCATTTCATGACATTACGTAAGTTTAGTGATGATAACCATGAAAGTCGAAATTGAGTGATGTAATAGTGAACTTGCCAAACTTTGGTGACCTGAGATGCTTCAAACCTGCATTTTATACTCCAAAGTTAAATGCAATACTCATCTTACTTGGCTGAATGCAGCAAAGTAGTTGAAATGCTGCCATGAGTTTTTTTTTGCTTGCTTCAATATTTGACTTCTTTTTTCTTGATATCATAAGAAGAATTAGTGCTTGTGCAATCATCGGAATGCTATCAACCCCTTAAATTGTTGAGGTTATTTTTCAACAAGTTCACAAACATTAAATCCTGATTGCAATATTTACCACAACTCAAAAGGTCGATGGACTAAATAGGCGTATGACATATCTCTAAATCAACATCGATGCATGGAATCAAATAAAGTTCCGCATGCATCCCTCCTCCCCATGCCTTAGTTTTCTCCTGTCTATAAATAAGGAAGCACTACGCAACGAGTCCCCTCAGAACTGCAGAGGTACTGAGAAGCTCATATATACTACTACTACTTCAAACTCCACCAAGCTTTCTAACTGATCAAACACAGCTTCCACCAGAATTAAGCAAATGGGAGGAATCCAGTCTTCTTCGTGCTTCTCGTTCAGCAAGTCTCAATACGATGACACCGAGTGGGAGCCGAGGTACACCTCGAGGAAGGTCCGGCCGAGCGACGAAGACCGCGGCCGGTGGGTCGGAGAGCCGGACGTCGACCGGAGGGCGTCCGCCTTCATCGCCAAGTTCCACGAGTCCCGTTTCATGGAACTCGAGACGAAGCAGACGGTGCAAGCCGCCTGATCGATTATACTTGATTTCTTTCAGCTCAAGTTAATCAGTTCCCAGTAGCTCAGCATGCAAATCTTGTCAACTCTCTCTCTCTCTCTCTCTCTCTCTCTCACATACCTCTGATTAAGTACTAAGTTTTGGTGCCAGAGTTATCTTTGTATCTTGGCTTGTTGCAGTGTATGTCGTCGTGTAGTCTGTAATCAAGAAATAACAAGTAGATAAATGAGATGCATCATGCATTTTGGTTAATGGCATATATGTATCAGCTTCAAGTATTGGGTGCTGGTACAACAGCATTCTCCTGATGACAGGGTGCCGAGCATTTACTCACCTCTTTTAGAGAATGATATGATTTCTGCTACTGATCGATTGTGAATTAAGGATTAATTGGACTTTACCTGTCTTTTTTTTCATCTTTTAGTACCCGTGTTCTGCCTCCGATGTCCCGACTATTAGCAGATTATCGTGTTCCGCCTCCGATGTCCACGACTATTAGCAGGTCATCCATGTAAAGAGTAGTTGTGTTCTCTAGCCAAATTGTCTGATTTTCAGAATACCAAGAGGAATTAGCCTTCTAAAATTCTTGCTGTTCTTTTTTTTTTTGCTGTTTCGTACTTGATTTACAACTTTTGGGATATATGTATATGAAAAAGATTAAGGTGCAATAAAAAATTAGTGTATGCATCAACTACGGTTAACATATTTTCTGAGTCATATGTACTATAATTATATTTAGCCATAGTACACCGATACACTACCTTGTGATGAACCTAAATCTCATCGTAATACAATCCTATATACATATATGTATATACATAATGTCAAGAAAATTAATTAATTAATTAAAAAGATTAATTAGCAAGCAAGCTGATTGCTGTAAAGTTTGTACGAGCAATTCCACATATTGATCTTAATTTTGGAATTTTTCTTGTGTTCTTTGACGTGTACTTAAGTCGACGCTTCTTGTTAAATCGACGCTTCCTTGCATAAATAATTTTGTTGAAGATAATTGAATGACCAACTGGTTCTATATTGTTTTGTTCCAGAATTCCAGTGATAAAGTTCAACTAATTTGTCAGACTAAAATTAAGTAAACTAGTAAGTAAACTAAAATTAATTCTGCATTACTTGTTTGCAAAGCATAAGTTTTAATGATGTTACCTGTATTGATCACGATCACAAGTGTTACATAAGAAATCAACACAAACAAAACAAATAATGAATTGATGATGTTCACTCTTGGACTATATTCTTGGATGTCGATAGAAGTATGTATTTGATATAAAAAAGAGGATTATAAGATACAAAATTATTCAAATCTCAATTATGTAGAAGATTGTTATTGCATGGAGAACAAAATGAATTTATGATCAAGTTAAATTTCAAATATTATCAAATCAAGCGCATGATTGCAACTAACAGTTAAGATATTAGAAAATGAGATATTTATATGAGGTTAAGGGTTACACAGTAGATATCAATATCTACTGGTAAAAAAATTGAATATGAATAATAAAAGTGCGCTACACATTTCTGTCTACAAAATCAGTGTTAAGTTAGACCGCGCAACACCTACACTTTATTTCTCAGACATAAGGGGATTATTGTAATGGAAGGACAATGAAGTAGAACTAATGGTTGGTGAGGAATCCACTTGCAGGGATCTTGTTAATTCAGATAAATACCTTGAAGGAAAAAAATGAAGATATACTTTGATTATCTTTGTAGTCAAGAATTGGAGTCTTCAGGGAATTCGGAAAACAAAAAGAAGTTTTATTACATATCTATGGATAAAAAGAAGCATCTTTCGCTAGAGTGGTTGAAAGATATCATTTGATATTCGAAGACATCTGATGCAGAACAAGCCCCAATTATTTACTATGAGCGCAGACGACGGAAGACTTAATTATGGGCTTCAACCCATTAGTTTATTTCTTATTAGTTTTATTTTTCTTGAGTTCTACTAGTAGTCTATTTTGTTTCTTAATTTGATTAGTAGTTTATTTTCCTTTTCTTAGTTGGATTAGTTTCGTTATGATGGTCAATCAAGGTGCTTGAAACCCTATAAAAAACCCTTGGCTGATTGTTAAAGGCACCTTTTTGCTGATTAATAAAATTTCTGCTTAAATAAAGCTTAAAGGTACTTAGGGTTACATTAAGTGGTATCAGAGCCAACAGTCGTCTGATCTCCATCGCACAGTCAAGATCCTCGTTCACAACCCTAATTTTCTCTCTCCTAGATCTGCTACAACTGCTGCGTGCGTTCGTTGCTGTCGTTCTTCTGGTTGCGCTCCCCACCCCTGCTGCTGCTGCCGCCGCCGCCTACTGTTGCTGAAGTCGACTGCCGCTG